>JANHAO010016630.1:0-14290 GCA_026873985.1 Saraca asoca
TGGGAATGTGTTTTTAAAAAATGGCTACCAAACATGGGAAACAAAGTTTCCCAAGTCAAGATTCCTGGGAAACTAAAAAGTTTCCTCCTACCAAACACCCTCTTAGAGTTTCAACTATCTATCTATATATTTTGCTTACCTTTTGAAAATATGTAAATAGAATGGCTATAGTTTAACCAATGCTTTTTGGGTTCATGACAAGATAGAGGTTAATCTAACATTTTGGCTTGCCTTCCCCTTGTGAAGACATGGGGTTGTATAGGGATGACTCTTGGAGTAGGATGGTTGTTGTATAGTTTTTGGGAACTAGATAAAAACTTCTTGAATTGATGTTTAAACTAACATGTGCCTATTGGGTAATGCCTTTGTACATAATAAAAGTATGTTTATATTTCAATGTGTCTATCTTTCTTTCCATAAGTTTATTATTTCTTAAACAACTATTTGAGATTAATTGAATATGATTAGAGAGTATTAAAATGAGTATGAGTAAAAAAGGATAAAAGAGATAGTAGTAACAGGATAAAGGCTAGTGATTATCAATTGAACATTGATTTTCTGGCTAGTCATTATTAGGGTTTTGGGTCTTGACATGAAATATGCTTATCTTAGTCCAATTGTGATCTACCCTATATCTTGGCATCCTAATTGGTCAAGTTTATGTAACTTTTAGAGTGAAATGAACCTGATCAAAAAATTGTTTATTGATTAATCTTGGTGGTTGTATGGATCTCTCCATTCTATTTTTTATGAAGTTGTTCTTGTTTTTGCCGTATGGATGATCGTACAGTAGAAACTGTTTGTCATAATCAAACCATGACTATTTCCTTCCATACTTTAAGGTGAATGCTTTTGTAGATTCCATATATATATTGGACAAGCTAATCTTCTAGCCGTTTGCCAACCAAATAACTTCCCATATACAGGAAAGCCATTGATGGCCCATATCAATGCGACCTTTATTTGAAGTTTTGCTTCATTGAAATGTCATACGTTGGAACACCATAACTCCACAAAGTAAGTAATTGATCCATGAATGGCTGCATAAACACATTAATTTTACTTTTTAGATTTTATGGACCTGGGATGATCTAGGTCAGGAACATATATGGAGTTGTCATACATATATCTAGAGGCAAATTGTAAGAGTGACTATTACTGGCCAACATGAGTACAGTGTAGTGTCGTAATCAAATGGAATGAATCCATTAGAACACAACCCAAGTCTTACATTTTGAGGATTAGTTGCAAATTTTGGGTACTTTTAGTCAGACTATTTCCAAGCTTCTCCATTCAAAGGCTAATGCAAAACACCTATCTCCCTTCGATTACCATGATGTCATCTTATATGAAGAGTTGACTTCATCAAAGTATACAACCTCTGTAACCTGAGGATTAAAGGTAGATAATACATTCTCTTGAATGAAACTTCTTTGCTATTCTGGCCTATCATCCACTCTTTATACCAAAGTGAACCACAAATTCTATATTCTTTATCAAATCTAGTCTCCTTATTTAACAACATGCACCATTGCATACAACAATTTATTTTCTAATTCACCAGTCCTAACTTTTTCACTATCTTCCTCATTTCATAAAAGTTAAGATGAATAATATTATCAGGTTGGTGAGTTTCGGTCATAAGTTGTATAATATGATCAAAGGCTATGGCAAGTTGAAGTCATATTTTATGCTTATCATCCTTATTGCTAGTGACAACTCTAAATGGTTAGTACAACATGTCCATAATGGTCGATGTATAGCTTCTAACATTTCATAAAATTTATGGGAATTTCTATTTGGAGGCTCTTCTACATTACATTCAAAGTGAGTTGCAATGTCTAGCTAATTAGTATCCAACATTATGTTGTCATATATATTACTTGCATCATGCAAATCCACTAGAAGATTCTCCCACTTCTATAGATCTTTCCTACCATGACTAGTCCATCACCAATAAGCATATTTAAGTCCAAATCTATACAAATTAACCTTAATTTCATCAAGCGGTAAAATTTTCTACATTTATAATTGGAGCACGGACACCTTATCCGACTTTACATATATAAATTGACTGAGTTTTTACAAAATCGATGAATTCTTCTACTCCATTAAGAAAATCTATCTTATATTCACTCAATCCCTGAAGAAGTCTATCATACATCTACAATGTTCTAGAATATTCATGTTATGTTTATCAAAGTTAATTCAAATAGGAGAAAATCACTTCATATTTACGAAAATATATAGGGGAAAATATTTATGAAACTTCCATATTCTATAAATAGTTCAATTATTATAATTTCTCTTACTTAATAGAAATAAACAATAACCAAATCTATTTAGGGAATTAATAATTAAAATCTACAATACCTTTATAAATTTAAAATTAACAAAATCAAAATATATATAATTTCTAAAATAAAAATATGTTTAAACTAAAAATATACGTAATTCCTAAAGTAATTTCAATGACACTATTAACTATGTCACTTAACTACTTAATCTTACAGAATCTAATTCAAAATGTACATAATTTCTAAATATAATTTTCCAATTCTAATAAGTTAATCCTAATTTAAATATACAAAAAAAATACAACTAATAGTTAAAAATCAACTCCAAACACATTAAAAATTATGAATAATTTATCAACAGATAATTAAAAATATGTACTAAAGTCAGTGTCCAAGTAAGATAAGTGACAAAAAAATTGGTATAGAAATTAAAGTCCAAAACTATAGGAAGCAAAATAAGATAAACTAATTACCCAAAAAACATGTAATAATTAGACAAAAACAATTAGTGAAAATATAAAACAAAACAGTTAGAACAATTTAATTAGTTTAGATTTATGAAAAACACCTGAAAAGAGAAAGCATCAAGCTAGGAAAACAAGAAACAACTTGTTATGGGTAAAAATCGACTTTGAAGAATAAGTCGATAAGGACCCAACAGAAGCTAAGTAACCCAATTCATTGAGGACACCCAGTGGGTGCTACCTTGCTTATCACTGAAAAGTGGTGTAGCAAGATCACAAGAAGCCCAACTTATCAAGCGATCAGCCATCCTGCTCGAGCTCGCCACGCTAAGAAGCAACACCAAGCTCGCTTAGCGAGCGACAATAATGACCCTAAGCCGAGAATCTCTGTTTGAGAAGATGAGCACCTCGCCCAGCCAAGATCTCGGCAAGGCTGAGTGTTAGACAAGATTTATGCTAACATGCAGCTAACAAGAGGGGCCTACTCCACAGAAAGTAGCTTGCAGTAGTCGGATTGCAGGAGTTCTTTTATCTTTTACATTTATTTCTTAATGTAACGGAACTGTAGCTGGTAATCATTGCATGTAACCCCTTCCTTCCTTTATAAATAGGAAATCATTGTTAGAAGAGGAGGGAGGCTGGAGAACAACAAGCAAAAGTTCTGTAAAAAACTTCCCCTGAAAATCAATAAAACTCCACTGTGGATGTAGGGTCTGGTGCCGCCCAGATTTAGCCAAACCACATTAAAAACACTGCCTATTGTTTCCCACATTCTCCCTTCCTCTCCGTCATCTTCCTCTCTTCCCTCTCTCATGCGATTCACCAAGAAATAGTTCGGGGTTCAAGAACCATTCATCATTGGTCAGAGTTTGGATCAGAACCAAATTCCACCGTCAAATTTTGGCACTAGAGGAAGGGCCTCACCTGTTTCTGGGTCAACTCTTCTGTTCAACTCCAATGACAAGGGCAAGGGCCACCAAGAGTTTTAGCACTCCGACCATTCAGCCGGTAGCTCCTTAGCCACCACTTGAAGACATGATAAAAGAGTTGGCTGAAACTGTTAGAGCACTAGCACAAGCGCAATCCCAGGATGCACAAAGGTAAGAAGAAATCGTAGCGCAGCTTTAGCAGTTACGTGAAGAGACTTAGAAAGAGGTTCGTGAGGACCACCAAGACTAGTGGTCTGAGGGCTTGTAGCAAGCTAAAAGTTTATCCCCCAGCTCGAAATTTAGGATCCAATAATGAAGCAAATCCTCCAAAGGCTGAAACAACTAGAGAAGAATCTCAGAATAACCAACCTTGCTATGAGGAAAGCTCACTGTTCTCTGTGGAGATCGAAATGTAGCTCTCCCACAGAAACTCAAAGTGCCCATGATCTCGTTGTATAACGGGAACAGTGATCCGAATGACCATTTAGATGCATTCAATGTCCAAATAGATATGCAAATAGCTAACCCCTTGGTGAAGTGCTGCGTCTTTCCAACCACCTTGGGAGGTATCCCTTGGTCATGGTTCAGGAGTCTCTTGGCCTACATCATCAATAGTTAGGAAGAATGCCAAAAGAAATTTGTTGATCAATATCGGGCATTAAAAAGGCAGCTTGTGCCTCCTTGCCACCTCAGGATGATCTTCCAATGGAAGAATGTATCGTTGAAAGATTACGTAATTAGATTCAGGCATGAAGCTAACTCGGTGGAAAATCCTTTCGATGAAAGCATCCTAACAACCATCTCGGCAGGGCTTCGCAAGGATGAAAAGCTATACAAAAACCTTTACAAGTCCCTGGCTCGAGACCTCACCAAGTTCTACAAGTGAGCTATCAAATAAATAAGATGGGAAGAAACCTTCAGAATGGAGGAGCCCAAGCAAAAGGTGAACAATAGTGGTCCCACCACAAGCCAAAAGAGGAGTGATGAGAGTTGTAGTCACGACCCCAGTCCTCAGGTCACGAAGAAGGCAAAGCCTTAATGACCCCAACCTGGAAGTCACTTCAAAGTTACAAAATCCTATCAGATACATAGGATAGAATTTTCATCATGGAAAGGTATAAAGAAGATTTTGGGAGGCCCAAACCCATGAGAACTCCCACTAAGTCTAGGGACTCAAGTAGATTCTGCACTTATCACAATAAGGTCAGGCACACCACCTCAGAATGCTGGGCATTAAAAGATGCCATAGAAGACCTCATCAGAAAATTACAAGATTATGTAGTAGGCCCATCAGAGCAACAAGCTCAGCAAACCCAGTGAATCACTGGTTGAGAGCCAAAGCCTTCCATTAGAACCATATTCTAATCTTGTATTATTTTCTTGAGTTCAATGATGATTTTGAAATCTTTGAATGAATTGTCCAACGGAACGCTATATAAAAAAAGACTACTTTACGTTGAATCAATGTTATTTACATTTAATTGGCCAAAATTTAGAAATGTTATTGAATTAGCAACGAGCATCCACCTTGCCATCATATGGTTACATTTGGGGGTGAGACAGCGCAAAGCCTACCCCGTCGATACACCCAAAGTGAGCCATATCCCACGAATTGGGAGTAAAGAAGAATAATTCCTCAGCCTAAGTAACAAGATTACTGTCTCGCTGAGCAACAAGATTACTGCAAGACTGAGCAACAAGATTGCTGGCAAGAATAGACTCTTCAACAACCATTGAGCAACAAGATTGTTATCCTACTAAGCAACGAGACTACTACGAGATTGAACAATAAGATTGCTATCTTGCTAAGCAAGAAGATTGCTACAAGACTGAGCAACAAGATTACTGCTTTGCTGAGCAACAAGATTGCTGTAAGAATGAGCAACGAGCTTGCTATGGTATGGATACACGATCTCATTTGGTGACAAGCTATCATCTTGCTATCAAAACACATCCAAGAGCTCACTAAGGTGCAGAAGCACTATTGAATTAGTGGAATTCAGCATAAAAAATTTGGCAACGAGCTATAAGCTTGCAGTGGCGCGAGGATGCTAAAATAAATTTATTGTAACTCTCATGCAACTAAGTATCCATAGCTAACATGTGACCAGAAGATCGCAGCTCACATGCAACCTCTTGCTAGATGTAGCTTACATGCATCCTGACTACTACTTGTTACAAATCAGGGCAATCAAATGACAAGATCAACTAGGAACTAAAGACAAGACCAATTGGTCAGAAATGCATTTTATTGATCTATAGAAATGTACATACCGTGGCACACAAAGCATCCAATACAACATTCAAGAGCTACGTAGAAAAGCTTATACATTAAAAAAGCCTTGCTTAGATGAGGTGGAATTTACGTAAGAATCAAAGTACAAAGCCAAAAAGGCAAAAAGCCTAACATTACCATTATGGCAAGAAAGCAGAGAGCCGACTACCAGGAGACAAACTCCCACCAACAGGAAGACCAGCAACTCCACTCCTGTGGTCTTCCCATCCTTAGTTAGCGATTCCTCCTGGACCAGACCCCATGTAATTAAAAAAGGCACCAAGAATCTAGCTAGTAGAGTTAGATTCTATGGAAGGACTAGGGGGAAATGATCCAAGATTTGCACAAGACTTCTTAAGAGCCTACAAGATGAATCCTGTAGAGAAGTCATATGCAATAGGCCATTCGTGCCTTCAAATCTTCTATAATAGACCATCCATGCCTCAAAGAGCTTCATTGAAAGCCAAACTACCAGAAACATGGGGGGCTTTACTACGACATCCATTAGCCCATTCTATAAAAAAGCAAGAAGAGCTTCTTATTCTTTATAAACCAGTCCAGGTTCAGTGAAAGACCTAACAGATAATAGCCTATCCTGGATCGAACAGTCTAGGAAAAAATGAGCTGCCATGCTAATGGTCGAAAATTATGAATAGAAAAAAAGCATGGTCTGAAGAGGAATGAAATGATGAAATGAAATTTGAAACAACAATTTAGTCAGGCAAAGACTTTGACTGGAAGTACGGACAAAGCCTCAGAAAAATTATAACTCCTAGTCTGCAAAGAGAACTGAGAGTTGGGGGGCTTATGTTATGGGTAAAAATCGATTTTGAAGAATAAGTTGGTAAGGACCCAATAAAAGCTAAGTAACCTAACTCGCTGAGGACACCCAATGGGTGCTACCTCGTTTAACGTTGGAAAATGGTGTAGTGAGATCATAAGAAGCCTAGCTCATCAAGCAATTAGCCATCCTACTCGAGCTCACCATGCTAAGAAGCAACACCGAGCTTACTTAGCGAGTGACAATAGCTACCCCAAGCTGAGAATCTCTGTTCAAAGAGACGAGCACCTCGCCTAGCCAAGAGCTCAGCAAGGCCAAGTGTTAGACAAGATTTATGCTAGCTTATAGGTGACAAGAGGGGCCCACCCCACAGAAAGCAGCCTGCAGTAGCCGAATTGTAGGAGTTCTTCTCTTTTATATTTATTTCTTGATGTAACAGAACTATAGCTGGTAATCATTGCATGTAACCCCTTATTTCCTCTATAAATAGGAAATCATTATTAGAAGAGGAGGAAGGCCAGAGAACAACAAGCAAAAATTCTATAAAACTTCTCCTGAAAATTAATAAAACTTTACCATGGACATAGGGTCCAGTTGTGCTCAGATTTAACTGAACCACATTAAAAACACTGCCTGTTGTTTCTTACACTCTCCCTTCTTCTTCATTGTGGATATCAAGTCTTAAAGAATGTGCCACATAAGAAGTTTCTAGTACATATCGAGAATGAACTTTTTAAAATAAGGAGAGAAACAACTTTATTTTGTCTCATTACATAATTATGAGTGTATAGGGGGACCTTTAAGTCGCCATATTCTGATCTCTAGCTTGTGTCACAGTGCCCACCCAGGTCACCAAATATACCCTCTAAAAATCATTTTAAGCTAAAGCTTTAATGACACAAGTAAACATACTTTTTTTTTACTTGACATAAAGGCTCTTCTCCTAACTCGGAAGGATGTTAGTGCTCCATCTCATATGGACACAAAGATAAAAATGTAAGAATGATAACCATGTGCTTTTCTACTCACACTGGACTAACAATTTATGCTAAAATGACATAAGCACCCCCCAAAATGAGAAAAATTAGGAAAAATAATCTATAAGTGCATTTGCTCTTAAATTTAAACCACAAGGCCTCATTTTCATGATTGATATTTATGCCAAGTTTTGTCTAAAACTGAGCATGTTTTCCTACTAAATTGGTTCACAAGGCTAACTTGTGACATTTTCTCCCATTTCAAATGTCAATGCCCTCATTGACACCTCAATCTGAGCTTTTATCAAGGTTTTTGTTTTCGAACTGTAGTTTCTTGAATCTTCATGTGGGTCTTCAACTTTCTCCAATCGAGCTTCTCCTTTGATCACTTTGTGCTTATCTCTTTTAGCTAACATCATTTAAGAGGCTTTGATAAAAGACACTCTTAACTTGACATAGGTTTCAGGATAATTGTCAATCTACTGCTTCTCCTATTAACTTCCTTTTAACTTTGTTTTCTTAAACTCGCACTATCACATATTTGTTTCCCTTTCAACCTTTGGGTAGTTGCCTCTATAACTTTGGTGTCTTAGGTTTTGCTACCTTTGTAGACTTTGTGATCTACCTTTGTAGACTCTACTTCATTGTCTTGACATAAACTCATGTGCCATTGTCTCCATAGCTCTCTAATTTTGTCAACTCTACAACTTCACCTATTTCATTGCCTCTGTAGCATTCAGGTTATTGCCTTTACAACTTGTGTTTGGGTTACTGCCTCTATAGCTTGCATGCACACTGCCCTTACACAATTCTTGATTTGCTACTTCTATAGCTTAAATGTGTGCTACCTTAATAGCTTGTGCCCTTGCTTGGTATTTTGGACATTTATTGACAAATAGCCCCATATCCAATGTTCCATTCCATTGATGTGAGAAACACAAGTCTCATATCTTATTTGTGCACAAGTTCATTCTTGATTGACAAAATATATCTTAATTGAAAGTCTTATTTCTTGCTCATAAATCTACTCATGTTGGGTTCAATCAATCAATTATACTTCACCACCTTACTTTCACACTCGATTAGATCCTCCTAACCTTTTCTGAATTGACACCCTTATGGTATCTCCATCATCAAAGTCTTTATAGAGTTGATGCTATCTAGCATCTTAGCATTCACAAACCTCCTAGGTTTGCATGCTTAAGTGCTATCTCTTTGAAGTTGATACTGGCTCATCTCCCATGATCTTTATAACCACTTACTAATATCTTAGCCCTCATAGCAACTTCTTTGATTATCAATGCCTTTTCTCCTAGCACTTTTCTAGTGATATCTATTAATGTCTGGACCCTCGTAGCCTACTTCAAGCTTATCCTTTTGATGATTCCTCCTCCAAGTGCATCCTCTTGATGGCTTATTTTTTTAGTGCATCCTCATCATGGCTCCCCTACATCAATGACTTTAATAGAGGTTGAGCATTGAGCATCCTTCACTCTAGCTCAAGCTTCACTTTATTCATACATGAGCAATTATGAATCCCATGGTTATTGCTACAAAGCTTGTCATGTGACTATATAATGCTAGTCTGCTACACCTTAAGTCATTGTCGTTACTTTGTTATATGACTATATAGCTCTAGGTCACTATGTTAGGTGTCATTACCGCTTGTCATGCGACTATGGCGTGTTAGCCTTCTAGCATCTTGTCTTAGATCTTATGGATAAGTGTTGTAACTCACTCATTAAACCTATGCAGTAGTGCACAATTGATCCCTTATAAATTATGTCATTTCTTGATTCATGGAACGTGACCAGCGTAGAATGTCACAATTAGGAAACCTCTTACAAGCCTAACAATGCAGAATCTCTCCTAATTTGACTCAACATACCAAAGACCTAAAACTCAATTAAGACATAATCAAATATTTCTATTTTAATTTCTACCAAAAATTCGGCATAGTTTACTTTATTTTTCAGAATTCTAGGTGCAAGGCTTATACAACAGATAAAGGCTACATGCCTTAAACACATCTTGTTCAACAAATAAAAAACACAACAGCCCAGATAACACAAGTCTATACCCTGCTGGGCATTATTTAGTTAAAATACATGTACATAACAACTCTACCAACTATCAAAGCTTTCACCATCAATACACCTTTAGGCTCCGCAGAAGGTAATTTACTTGATCAATGAGCAAATCCTGAACTAGATAGGTGAGGATAGACAATTGGAGTAACTTCGGGCTTTGAAAAATATGGAGAAAAATAGGGTGAGTTTCATAGAAACTTAGTAAGTAGATAATCCCATAGAAAACCAAAACTCAGTTCACAATTCATGCTCAAAATCCAAAGGGTAAAATATATATTTGTGAAGATAAGCTCACTAGTTCTAAAGACACAATATCAAAATATGTTCCAAGACTTTAATTCATCAGGAAAGTCAAGTCATTAAATATAGTATTCAACAAAAGTAAAATAAGCAATAAAGTATGATATTGTGAAAAATACTCATTGTGACGTGAACATCGAAGAAATTCAATAAGATTTTCTAAAATCTACCAGTACTCAAGTGGTAAAATATTTTGGAAATGCTCTTTTACTAAAATACAGTTAGAATCCAAGGGATAATTCCTAAAGGTAATCATACATAACAAATATCACCATAATCCATCTAAACATAATAACCAAATATTCATATATACAATTATTTAAATATTCTCCCCTTTATTTCTTCAACAAATATCTAATCACAACTGCACTTGAGGGCTTTCCAAGAAATTTTCAATAGATCTAGGATTTCAAAAACACATAATCAGTCTAAAAGCATCATGCTACTTGATATATCCAGAGATAAGAGTCAATTTTAATGAAATTTTGATATCAAAAATAAAAAAACCATAGTCAATCATTCTAGGTAGCATAAACTTCAGAAATATCAGAATTTTTCATATCACGATAATATGAAATTATTAATTCTATAAATAGTAATCATTAGAAAATCCAGAAATATGTTAAATTATTTTCATATTTATATATCATATGATCAAATGAAATCACTAGTTCCAATAATAGAAATTAATATAAAATGCATAATTTCACTATGGCTAATCATTTTCATATATACAACATACAGTTAAAATTTTGAAACAAGTTAATGTAAAAAATCTAATTACTCAAAAATCATAATATTCCAGATAACAAAATTATTTTATATTGCAAAAAGGAATTTATATAAGAGTAGAATTATCTACTCACCTTGGGGATATCTAGATTCCTCAATTCATGTTAAGGATTATCAAACTTGTTTTGTTGTATTTCAGCTCATGACTGTTTCTATCGAAATAGTTCCAAATGCAGTCTTAGTACTAACAAGAGGTCACAATACTGTCATCCCTAGCCTTATTTCATATCATCCCATCACCTTATATTTTCAACCTAAGCCATTTTATTTTCAGTTGAAGGAATTCAAATTATAACATTTTTATCTATACTTTATCTCCTCTCAAATCAACTAATCTCATCATATATACATCTGAGAAGTAAGCTATCTACATACCTTCAACAAACATCTCTCCTCTCATAACTCAGTTGGCTTTTATTATTATTATTTTTTTCCACTAAGATTGGTTTAACTAGAACCAAAGGTGACAGAATATGGCAGCAAACTCCTGACCTGTCGCATAACTTAAGCTTAGTCCACACCTCAACAACATAGTGATGGTCATTCAGAGCTCTAAGGAGGATGACCCATAAGCAAATAATTAGGTGGAATAGGACTGTTACGATCTGTAGTGATAGGTAGAAGCTAGTTTCTAATGGTGGCTCAAATGGAGGTGCTGGAGCTTAATGGCAGAGGATGGCATTACCCTGCTGGTCTTATGGGTACTCACTACTTGAGACTTTATTAGCACCGATAGTGCAACAGAAAAGATAATGTTCCTCCACTCATTCTAGCATCAGATGGTCACACAAGATAGTAGGTTGAATGGCTTCACCAGTTGGACTTGTGCAGTTGCTCTGCTTTGTTTGCAGTTGGTGACCTAGGCCACTGGCTGACTATCCATGGGTAGACTGACAATAACTTGGTGAGGTGGTGGTTGTTCGGCACACACACAGAACTAGTAGTAGTGGCAAGGATAAGGAAGGTTCTGTTAGGGTTTATTCTAGGCAATGGCATTTTTCTACCCCTATTTTGCTAACGTTCTACATGCAGTGTTGATGATGGTGGGCAAGGTAGACTGGTGTAATTGGCATTGAGCTGGATGGTGTCTTACGGTGGGCAATGTTGGAGATGCAGTTTTGGCGAGATCAATTGGAAAGCTCTGTCTCTCAGTCTTTTTCTTAGCCAAAGGAACAAACGGAAAGAAGAACTAAGTCTTCAAAAACCTAGACGTAGTAAGGGCTTAAAGGTAACCTCCCTAAACATACCATTTTGCTTTAGTTGAAACAGCTTTCATTTCTATTTTTTTTTTGTAAACTTTGCCTAATATGGGTTAGAGCTAAACAAAACAATAGTTTATTTATTTATTTATTTTTTAAGATGGGCTGAACCTATTACACAAGAAAAGCCACCTAGCAATCTTTACAAGGGATATTACAAAATTGCTTTCCCCTCTCGATAAACTGTTTCGAGTAAGATTCATGCCCTTTGACATGATTTTGGACTCTTATAATAAGATTAGTCCGCTTGACATATAAAAAGAGATATGTCATCCTATAGGATGTGTCAATTACTTGTTGTGGCTAAGTTTTCTAGCATGACTATGGCTTTGCCCTCTAGGCTTTAGCAATAGCTAATATGTTCCTCATGATCATGGTTAAGCTTTCTCTACAAGACTTGGGCTTCTCTAGGGGCTTTCTCTTACTAGATAAATAATCAATTCACTTACTATTTAGAGTGGTCTTGCATTCCTTTAAATGCTACTATGAATGAGTGTGTCATGCCCTGATCCACGATATGTGATCAGCATAGAAGGTCATTGTTGGGAAACCCTCTACAAGCCTACTACCACAAAAACACTCTTAATATTAGACAACTGTGACATAAAATGCTACTAAACAGATGTATTTACCAAATACTTAATTAGATTTCTAACAAAAATTCAGTATAGATTCTTCTATTTTTTGAACCCTAGGGCACTCAGCTAATACAACAAACAAGGGCTATACACTCTATATACACATGGCCAATAGAAACCAAGACTACAAAAGCCTAAACAACACAATGTCTATAACCTAATGGGCAAAAAATAGACAAGTCACATGTATATCTCAACTATTCCACTTGTTAAAATTAAACTACCATTATACTTTTAAGTTCTGTAAGAAGGAATCTACTTACTCAAGGAGTAAGCTTTGGACTAGGTGGAAGAGGATGAATGGTGGGAGAAACCTCAGGCTCTAAAAAATAAGAAATAAAATGGGGTGAATTTTAAAGAAACTTAATGAGTAGATAATCCCTTAGAAAAATCCAAAATTTAGTTTGCAAATCATATTCAGAATTTAAGTTGTTAACGGTGAAATTTAATTCTAGGCCAAACTCCAGTCAATTGTGATTAGTTTTTGAACCCCAAACTACTTTCTGGTAGACGGGATGAGAGATAAAGATGGTGGAGAGGAAGAAGAGCAATGTTTTTAATGTGGTTCGACTAAAATTGGGCAGCACTGATTCCTACATCTATGATAGCTTTTTATAAATCTTAGAAAATTTTTATAGAGTATTGGTCTAGCTTGTTTCAACTTTTCCTCTTACAGGGCTTATCCTCTCCCTTTTTATAGAGGAAGAGAAGTTACATGTAATGATTACAAGTTATAATTTTGTTACATCAAATATTAAATATACAAGATAGTATAATCTCCTGTAATTTGACTACTATAGGTTATTTTCTGTGAGGTGGGCCCCCTTTTGTTAGCTAGAATTGAGGTTCGATGTGAACTTATTTGGAGCTTCATCTCATTGAGCTTCTGACCTGGGCAGTTCCTTTTCTTCATGAGTTTATGTCCTCGTGCTTGTTGCTTTCTTTTGTTTAGCGAGGACAAGTCTGCCTTCAGTGAGGTGAGCTTATGCAGGAGTAATTTGTCGAGCATGCGAGCCAGGACCTCATGCTCTCATCCTTAACGAGTTGGATGTCCTTTATTTTGGACTTAGCTTCCACTGAGCCTTCAGCCTGCTTTTGTAAGATTGGTTTCTATACACAACATAAGCCCTATAACTCTCAGTTTTCTTTGCGGATTGGGAGTTGTAATTTTTTAAAGGCTTTTATCCATAATTTCCATTCAGTCAAAAATCTTTGTATCTAGACTACCATGTTGTCGCTTCAGACTTTCAATCTTTCACTTCATCTGGTTTTGGCCATACTTCTTTTTCTGACTTCACTTTCTAGCCATTGGCATGGCAATCTAACTTTCTAAGGATCATTCGATCAAGTGTAATCTTTTGTCCTTCAGGTCATTCACTGAACCAAAATTAGTTTATAAGGCTTGAGAAGCTCTTTTTGCTTCTTTATGATTAGATGGATATACTAGTTACTCTGCTAGTGTGGCTTTCGATGAAGCATTGAGGTGTG
>JANHAO010016631.1:0-14301 GCA_026873985.1 Saraca asoca
CTTAATGATCAATTATAGGAAGAGGATAGGAAAACTAAGCAATGCATTGAGCTTTTGATGTGTTGTTTGCTTGGCTGAATCTTGATTGCTCAGGATGGATTCATTAATCATTTCAAGGCTTCTTATTATGATTATCAACAATTGAATGAATATTTAGTGATCAAGGATGCATTAATCTCAAGCTCGTTAGTTTCCTTGGCTGGTTGTTTTATTTTTTTTTGTTTCTGTTTGTAGTTTTAGCTTAGTGTAGTTTCTACCAACCTCCCTTATTTCTACCTCCTAATTTGATTAATTTCATCATCCTAAAATGATCTAGGGGCTCGACCTGGTATTACCTATACTACAAGTAGTTTAGGTAGCTCAGTTTATAAATTTCTAATCTGATCAGCCTCGACAAGCCACAATCAACGAGCGAGAAAGGGGTTAGCTACGATCTTGACCCTTGAGAGGTGGACGTTGAGAGAGCTATCAGGCCAGTTGAGAAACTGGAGGATGTGCAAGTGAGCGAGGCAGATGAGTAGAGATGCCTCAAGCTGGGAAGTGCTTACCACTTGATGTGAAAGCATAGTTGATGAGTATTCTCAGAGCAAACGTGGATGTTTTCACCTGGAACCATAAAGATATGGAGGGCATCGATCCAAGTATAATGTCACACAGACTAAACATTGACCTCCAGGCCAAATCAGTTTGCCAGAAGAGAAGACCGATGACCACCGAACGCTACACAGCGCTTAAGGAAGAGGTGGACAAGCTTCTAGCGAACAATTTCATTTGAGAGGCATGATACCCCACTTGGGTGGCTAATCCTGTACTCGTTAAAAAGAAGAATTGGAAGTGGAGAATATGTATTGACTTTTGGATCTAAAAAAACATGCCCTAAAGATAGCTTCCCTTTGCTGAGGATAACCAATTAATGGATGCAACAACAGGACATGAGCTACTTAGCTTCATGGATGCCTACTCAAGGTACAATCAGATTCTAATGGCTGTATAGGACGAAGAGCATACCTCGTTCATCACCGATCGTGAGCTGTACTATTACAAAGTGATGCCTTTTGAACTTAAAAGCGCGAGGGCAACCTATCAGCTGTTGGTGAACATGATGTTTCGAGAACAGATCAACAAGACTATGGAGGTATATGTAGATGACATGCTGGTGAAATCCAAACAGCTCATCGATCACGTTCGTGACCTTGATAAGATGTTCCAAACCTTGAGAAGGTACCAGATGAAGCTGAACCCGCACAAGTGTGCGTTCGGAGTAGCCTTAGGCAAATTCCTTAGCTTTATCATCAATAACAGAGGGATCAAAGCAAACTTAGAGAAAATCAGGGCACTGCTTGATATGCATTCTCCCACAAGACCAAAAGACGTCCAAAGCCTAAATGGTCAGATCGCGATGCTTAGCAGATTCATTTCTAAGGCAACAGACAAGTGTGTTCCCTTCTTCGACGTCCTCAAGAGGGTGAGGAGGTTCGAATGGACCCCCGAATGTGAAGTCACTTTTTAGGAACTTAAGGCATATCTCAGGCAAGCACCTCTCTTTTCTAAACTGAAAGAAGGTGAAAGATTAATTGTATACTTGGGTGTATCCTAACATGCCTTGAGCATGGCACTTATGTGAGAAGAGGTAGGAATTCAACTTCCCATCTACTATGTGAGTAAGAGACTGTTGGACGTAGAGACAAGATATTCACCCATGGAGAAGCTTGTCTATTGCCTAGTCATCGCCTTAAGGAAGCTTCGACCTTATTTCCAGGCCCACAGCATCAGGGTCTTCACTCAATACCCATTAAGGAAAGTTCTACAAAAGACAGATACCTAAATGGGCAATAGAGTTCGCATAGTTCGACATTAAGTATAAGCCTAGGATGGCTATTAAGGGGCAGGCACTGGCCAATTTCATTATCGAATTCACAGCCCCCATACAAAGTGACGTAGAAGTCCCTAAGGCCCCATGGTGGGAACTATTTGTTGACGGGTCATCTAGTGATCAAAAGGCCAGAGTAGGAATGCTTTTTATCAGTCCGAAAGGATATAAGGTCTTCAGTGCCTTAAGGTTTAGCTTCCAGGCCACAAAAAATGAAGCTGAATATGAGGCCTTATTGGCGGGCTTACAACTAACCAAGGAGGTGTATGCTAAGAGGATAAAGATTTTTAGCGACTCGCAATTAATTGTTTGTCAATTAAAAGGTGAATACCAAGCCCGGGGGGAAAATGATGAGATATCTCCATAAAGTCCAAGAGCTGCTAGGCTCCTTCTAATAATTCAAGATCACTCAGATCCAGCGAGCTTAGAATGTGCACACAGATGCCTTAGCTTATTTGTCTACCATTGAGGATTCTGACCTTATGGGATCGGTCCTGATAGAGCTCATTCCATCCCCAAGTATCGAACATCAAGACATTGTCATAGCGATTGCCAAAGTGCCCAACTCCTAGATGAATCCAATCTTGGACTACCTACAGAATGAAAGGTTACCAAATGATAGACTTGAGGCATAATGTCTGTGAGCTCGAGCAGCTAGATACTACATCCACGATGACATGCTCTACAAGAAAAGGTTTACAACCCCACTTTTAAGATACACAGATGGTGAAGACTGCAGTACCATCTTGGAGGAGATTCATGCAGAGCATTGTGAAAACCACGATGAGGGGCTGTCCTTGGCACAGAAGGCCCTTCGGCAGGGATTCTACTGGCCAACAATAAAGCAAGACACCATCGACCTTGTCAAGAGGTGCAATAAGTGCCTGAGATTTGCAAAGGTTCCGCGAGCCCCACCGGCCTATCTGAAGCAGATGACAAGTCCATGACCATTTGCAATTTGGGGGATAGACCTGATCAGACCACATCCTAAGGCAGAGGAAAATTATAAATATGCGATAGTAGCTATAAACTACTTCACCAAATGGGCAGAGGCAAAGGAACTCGTTGAGATCTCGTCCACTAAGGTCAAAAAGTTTGTATGAAATAACATTATTTATAGGTTTGGGGTCCCTTAGCAGATCTTCACCGATAATGGGACCTAGTTCACTAGCGAGTAGTTCATCAAGTTCTATGATGACCTCAAGATTGTTAAGAGCTTCACCGCTGTAGACCACCCGCAAGCTAACAGGCAGGTAGAAGCTGTCAACAAGATCATCAAAAAGATCTTGAAGACTAAGCTAGAGGCTAGAAAGGAGGCCTGGGCAGATGAGTTACAATCAGTATTATGGGCCTATAGGACCACGCCTTATAGCTCCATAGGGGAAACCCCCTTCTTAATGGTATACGGGTGTGACGTAATGATCCCCACAGAACTTAAGGTTGCTGCACAGTGAAGGGTCACTTTCGACCTGAAAGATAGTAGCTAGCTACTCACTATGAACCTAGATCTTTTGGAGGAAGTGAGAGAAAGAGCTAGCCTCAGGGTTGCAGCCCGTTAGCAACAGATAACGAGGTATTACAACCGCAGAGTGCGAGCTCGAAAGTTCAAGCCCGGTAACCTCATCTTGCACCTCATCCTCCCTAGAGCCCGCAAATCCAATGAGGGGACCTTGGGACTAAATTGGGAAGGTCTGTACATTATCAAAAGGATCGTGAGTGATGGAGCCTACCATCTGGAGGATATAAATGGAGAAGAATTCCCCTGTGCTTGGAATGCTGAGCACCTCCACCGTTATTATCAATAAGTGTCTCGATACCTTATAGCTAATTCATTGTACATATGGACGTAATTCTTTGAATTCTTTAGAATAAGATTGGAGATTTTTATGCTAAGTTATATGCTGTACGATGCAGTAATAACTAACATGTCTAACTCTTGTATGAGCATGAGTAAATGAGACCCAAGCACTCATGCACACAAACAATAAGGATAAAAAGAGTTCAGCTTCATTGCAATAAAATTATACAGGTTGTTCATGAAGTTCATAACATGTGCCAGGGGCACTAAAAAGAGCAAAAGTTATACAATTCTTTCTCTAGGGGGATGGGCCCTTAGGGGTTGAGCCTTTGATGTGCTGAGGACTAGGAGCTGGAACATCAGGAGCACCATGTATAGGAATAGCATCAGTAGGTTGGGAGCTACCCTCTCCCTGGACCGCAACTCCAGTAGAAGGGACACTAACATCAGCACCAAGACCTTTCCTTGCAGCTCGAGCTTTCCATTGTTCTACCGCCTTGGTGGCTTGGGGACTAAAAAAGGAGTAGTCTAGATCAGGGTATTTTTCCCACATAGTATAAAATAATGAAGCAAGAGTTGCCTTCCTCGTATCCGTAGTGGTCTCTGCCACACGTGAGGACATCTCAGCTTTAACCTTTGCCGCTTTCTCCTTAACAAGCTGTAACTCTTCCTTTAGCATCGCCTCCTTTTCAGTAGAAGCCTTGGCTCGCTGCTCTGTAGCTCTTATCATCCCTTCGATGGTATTTACCACCCTATTCATTTCCTGTAGCTGTGATTGGGCCTCATATAGCTCTATCTTCGCCTTGTTAAGGTTATTGGTGGCGAGGTCGAAGTTCACCTCCATATCCTCGTGACGCTTCATCTCACAAGATAATGTGGCCTCTAATTCCTTTGTTTTCTCCCCAAGTCCCCGCACCTCAGCTCACTGGGCCCTCAGCTCGTCCATGAGAGTCGATTTCTCTCTGTCCCAGTCCTCGCACATTGCGACAATCTTCATCAATGATAGCACATTCTGCAGGAATGAGCAGCAAGGTCAAAATTAACAACAAATGAAACAGCTAAGGTGATAAAAAACACTTACCATTAGACCCTATCTAGCTATGTATCCCACCAGCCTCCCAAAGGAGAGTTCCTTACTTTCTGGTGCATTAATCTTGCCGTCATTGCCCAAAACTGAGCCAAAGTTTTCAACAAGTGTCCAAGCATGCACCTTTGTTTTGGAGCTGAGCTCAGCTAATGGCTTTGTAAGGTTGACTCTTGATGGGTTTTGAGAAGTTGCCTTCTTCTTCCCCTTGGCAATCTTCTACTTCTTTTAGGGAAGACCAGAGGGACTAGAGGGACTGGCGGTACTACCTACATCTACCTCTTCAGAATGTGGTGAGGAAGTTGGATCTGGAAGAGAGACCTCAACAGCAGTAGTTGGTTGCTCTGCAATAGCCAAAATTGCTTCAACCTCAGTAGCCGTAGAGCTTTGGGGGCAGGTCTCGCATCGAGAGCTGGGGGTTGATCCGTAACAATCTGGATTGAGACAACTTCATGACTTGAAGGAGCCTCATCCTTGCTATTC
Organism: Saraca asoca; assembly: GCA_026873985.1. Taxonomy (NCBI): domain Eukaryota; kingdom Viridiplantae; phylum Streptophyta; class Magnoliopsida; order Fabales; family Fabaceae; genus Saraca; species Saraca asoca. Next base: position 5,236 of record JANHAO010016631.1, read on the forward strand.
GATGGGGGCATTCTAAGGATCAAGTCTATAATTTTGTCGTATTCGTCAAAGTTTACGGGCCTAACCTTCGTCAGCTGGCGAATCCCTACCTCCTTGGTCACTATGGTGTTTATTAGTGGGGTAAGCCTAAAGAAGTAGAGAACATCTTTGTCAAACCCGAAGTCATTCTAAAGATCCTTAAATGAAGTGAACCGATCTAGAACCCCCAACTCGTTGGCCCTGATTGCTAGCCATCTACCGGTTCCTTCTGTAAAATTGAATAAGAGGTCAAAACTCAGAACATCGAGTCAAAATCCAGGATAGATATCAAAGAAGTAAATGAATTCATCCATTCCCATCCCACCTACCTAGAACAAGAACGAAATCAAAATTTTTAAGATATTTCAGCGAAGAGAACGAAATATAAAACCAGCGAGACTTATAGGGTCCTGCGTTGGACTTCCTCCTCATGTCCCCCCGCGGAAGGATTTTTTTATGAGGTGTTTGCCTGGTCAAAAGGTAATAGAGCCCATCCTCGGAGTTAGCATACCTCAGGTTGTAAAGGTAACTGAGGGTTTCAGGTGACGGTGGAGGGAGGCCATTGCCCTTGTGAATGAGGGCCAGTGAAATCAATGAAGTGTATGAGTTTAGCATTAGCTGAAATGGGCTAAGCTTTATTTTATTTAAGAAATCAATGATAAAAGGTTGAACAGGAAATCCTAACCCTACGGTAAGATGCGGATACCAATGGCTATGAAGCCTTGAGGAGGATAAGCGGTGTAGTCATCTGGAGTAGGAACCATAACGCTGCACCCCTTTAGGATCTGACTCAACTCGATGAAGGAAGTAACATCATGAATTCGTATAGTGGACTTATGATATTTAAATGCGTGATGATTGGGATGCTCACCCGAAATCATCCTTTGGCCCTTGGTGCGTCCCAAACAAGCACCTAGGTTTGAGGTGACCTTCCTTCTACTCGACATCGTAACTCCAGCTTGTCGAACATTCCCCCCATCTTGAGGTGAGTCTGGTTCATCATCCTCACTCATAATTAAGTGACGGAGGTGTGCATGACCCACTCCCATCTACACAAAGAAAGGAAAAGACTAATAAGCTCACTAAGAGTGAATTATACTAAAATCGGGATTAATGACCCCCTATTTCGTAGGCCATGCACACCCTATGCCACCGCACTAACTACCTAAACTCCGAAAAATGGAGGGGACACTCTGGATAGGCAACAAAATCTCGAAAGACACAAATGTGTACTTAGAATCCTAGGGCATACCGGTAACCTAACTACTCAATTTCAAATAAAGACTAAGTGTCCTAACTATATCAACCTGTCAGCATCATCATCTCCTAATCTATCAAAATCAAATCCTTTATTTCCTATAAGGGAAGAAAATTGCATAAAGCGTAGAGTTAGGGGAAGCATACCATGATTATTGGAGACGAAAAGTCTGGAAAGCTCAGGTAACAGTCGAAAGCACAAGCGGAAGATGATGGAAACTGTCAGCAAAGAAGCTATAACGATGGCCAAAGAAATCGATAGGCAAAGAACACTAGAAATCCAAAAGTTTTGAAATGGCAAAGTGAGAGGGAGAAAGAAAACACTCTCAGCTTAAAAGAGAATGACAACCCTATCGTTGGATCAAAAAGAGTGTCAGTTACCCACGATCCGACGGTCCAGAGAAAATAAAAGCCAATAAATGATGATTCAGCGTATGTGCACCAAAAGCTAAAAATAATAATTATTAGCCACCATTGGGAAGTGAAAAGCCACGCGTATGAAACATACGAGGGAACCAACGGCTCGTTGAGATCACAGGTTGCGATGTCGTTGAGAATCAGGGCATGATGATAAACTCCATCTCAAGTCCAAGTAATACATTAACCACACGTAGAATTCTTGCGTGAGCCGCATCCCAGTAATGTGCCAGCCTCGCATAGAATTCTTGCGTGGAACGACCTTGCGCCTAAGTAATACGTTAACCATACATAGAATTCTTGCGCAGGTCAGGGTCGAAATAACTATCTTGCATCCAAGTAATACATTAACTATAGGTGGAATTCTTGCATGAGCCGTGTCCAAGTAATGTGCCAGCCCCGCACAGAATTCTTGCGCGGAACAGCCTTAGGTCCAAGTAATGTGTTAATCATACATAGAATTCTTGCGCAGGTCGGGGGTGAAATAACTATCTCGCGTCTAAGTAATGTGTTAGCCACACGTAAAATTCTTGCGTGAGCTACATCCAAATAATGTGCCAGCCCCACATAGAATTCTTGCATAGAATGACCTTGCATCCAAGTAATGCGTTAACCACACTAGAATTCTTGTGTAGGTCAGGGGCGAAATAATCATCTCGTGTCCAAGTAATGCGTTAGCCACACGTAGAATTCTTGCGCTAGTCGCATCCAAGTAATGTGCCAGCCCCATACAGAATTTTTGCATGGAATGACCTTGCGTCTAAGTAATATGTTAACCATACGTAGAATTCTTGTACAGGTCAGGGGCTAAATAATCATCTTGCATCTAAGTAATATGTTAGCCACATGTAGAATTCTTACGCGAGCTGCGTCTTAGTAATGTACCAGCCCCGCACAGACTTCTTGCATGGAATGAACTTGCGTCCAAGTATTGTGTTAACCACACATAGAATTCTTACGCAGGTCAGGGGCTAAATAATCATCTCGCATCCAAGTAATGTATTAGCCACATGTAGAATTCTTACGCGAGCCGTGTCCAAGTAATGTGCTAGCCCCGCACATAATTCTTACGTGGAATGACCTTACGTCCAAGTAATGCGTTAACCACACGTAGAATTCTTGCGCAGGTCAGGGGCTCAATAATCATCTCATGTCCAAGTAATGCGTTAGCTATACGTAGAATTCTTATGCGAGCCATATCCAAGTAATGTGCCTGCCCCACAAAAAATTCTTGTGCGGAACAACCTCAAGACCATGCGTCCAAGTAATGCGTTAATCATACACAGAATTCTTGCATGAGCCAGCATAACTGATTGGTGATCCGGCACATATCCTTTAAATAGGACCTTATTGATTAATGTCGATTAGCTCAAATTCCTTATGACGAAAACTAACTATCCCATTAAATACTTTGCACAATGATTGTTGAATTTTAATTTTGCAGGGGCAAATCACATTGCTAGCGGCAACTAGTTAAACCGTCCATGCACGGACTTAAAAAGACAAAGAGCAGAAACATAATACTCGAAGTTACACTAAAAGACCTCCTTCAACGAAGTAGGTTTACATTAGGGGAACCGATGTACAAAGATAAAGAAAAAGTAAAAAGTTAATAACCCAACAAAGGGAAAGAGAGCCATTTCTCAAGAGGCAAACTCCTATTAGATGAAGCGAACGAACTTGGCTACTTTTGCTTATAACCTTCCTTAGTTGGTAGATCATTTCCTGACTCCCTAAACACAAAGCAATTCAAAAAGGGACCAAGAACACAACTAGCAAGGCTGAACTTCACGGAAGAATGGTGAGGAAATAATCCAAGATCTGTACAAAACTTCCCAGGAGCCGAGGAGAGAAGCTGTACAGGGAAGTTGCATGCAACAGGCTATCAATGTCTCCAAAACCTCTGTAACAAACAATCCATATCCTGAAAAGCTTCTTCGAAAGTTGAACCATCAAAAGAATGAAGTGCTTGATCACAATATCCGTTGGATAACTTCACAAAAAGAGAAGAGCTCCACAGGCCTTTATAAATCTGCTCAAGTGCATCAGATGGTCCAAGAGATATTTGGCTGTTCCAAATCAAACGGCCCAGAAATAATGAAGACTACTACGTTGATGGCTGAGATAATGCACAGAGAAGGGCATGGCCTAAAGCATAGGAAATGAAAGTTTGAAAGATGGAAATGACATGACAAATTGAGCAAAAAGATCAAGTCATCCTGCAAGACTGCAGACAAAGACTTTGGGTGCGTTTGGGAGAGCTTATCTACAGCTTATATTTGAGCTTATCTTATCATATAAGTACTTTAGATAAAAAATTTAGGTGTTTGTTTAAGCTTATGAAAATAGCTTATGACCCTTCTATAAGCCCATTTGAGCTTATTTCAATAAGCTTCATGGAGAAGCTTATCAAAAAGAGCTTATTGAAGCTTATAGATATTAGTGCTTAATTAAGTTATTTTCCTAAACGGGCCATTTGACCACTTATTGCAACTCCCAGCCTACAAAGCGAGCTGAGAGTTGGGTGCTTATGTTATATGGATTTTCTGGAAGCATGTTTTAGGCCAGTCAAGGTCCAATTGGAAGCCCACTTAGACTTGTAGAGGTCCAAGATGGAGTTCGAGGTTACTGAGCGAGGACCCTCGATTGTGGAGTGCAAGCTGGAGGTATTTCGCAATGTCAAGAAAGAAAGGGTGCAACTCACTGAAGAGACTTTCGACCCTTCAATGAAGAACTTGTGGTCTTTGGAGGAATGACTAGGTACAGATGATGAGATCAGCCAGAGCCATCAGCCTGCTCAACTTCTAGCTTACCCACTAATAATGAATACTTGTACGGAACCCAGTCGGTAACCCAAGGAACATGTTTCCTGCTAATAGCTCAACCTTCAAACTTACACATCAGCTCCTCAAAAATTTGACAATGATTTATCCAACATTAATTATCTGGCACCAAGCATTAAATGCCCTAAATGGCGGAAGTAATTATTTTGTTGTTTATGAAATTACATTTGTAACCCTCCCTTTTTCTACAAATAGAAAGAGGGGGTCACCATGAAAGAGATAGAACACAGATACATGCAAAAACTCTGCCAGTATTGAGGGTGAGTACTGTTCATCTAGAGATAACTCCATTGCTATATTCATACCCTGTAAAACCAAAACTTGCAGTGCATAATAAAAGATCAATATAGATGTAGGGGCCAAACTGGCTTTAGTCAAACCACGATAAACTCCTGGTGTTGTTTCTCCTTCTTCTTTATTACCTTCTTCCACTATTTTTTATCATATTTAACTTGCGGTTAGGGGTAACACTGAACTTAACTCGTTGACCAGATTTTGGTGTCAACACAATTCTTTTTGCTTTTTTTTTGTTAGATCTCGTAAGGTTTAAATAGAAGTTTTTCTATTTGTCTATTGATTGAGGATTTTCCTATTTGTTTCTTCAAGATTTCATCCCTTTGATATGGGCTATCTACTAAGATTTGTTACCCTAAGGCTTAAAGGTATTTGTTAATATAGTTGCTCTATTTCATTAGTGATTGTATATCTTTTGGCAAAATAGGTTCATTGGATTCTTTCACCTTGAAGGGTGAGGCTATGATTGATTTTTTTGGATTTGTTGTTTCTATTCTAAATGATCTTAAAGGTGGTAGCTCAGATACTACCTTTTCTCCTTTTTGAGTATTCCAAGTTTGAGTTATCCTATGGTTCATACACACAGAACTTCCAAAAGGGTAAATGATTTGTTTAGCTTTAGCATAAGCTTCAAACCAATCAAAGACAAGGATATTTATTTTAAAATCTTTTATAAATTTGAACCAAGAATCATGAACTTGGTCCTTTGATTTTCCTTGAAAATTTAAAAGAAAAAAGAGAGAAAAAAATGTCTTTGAGACATCAAAATCACCAAGAAACGACCCTCATGACATCAAAATTCAGGAACTTCAAGCTCAATTTGAACAATTACAGGCACAACTTTATGAAGCTTAAAGAACTCAACAACATATAAGTGACTTTGATTTAGATATTGGTGTAGAAGATAGTAACCCTTTTGGGAGATTACAAATCAACAATGATGTCCCATCCTCTTCATCCAATAAGTGCAAATGCCATCATTACTTATGCCAAGCCATCCAACAATCTTGGTATTGGTCCCAAAAATTATGATCTTTACCTTAAATCAGATGATCTTTATTTTAGATTCTTATTAAAACTCAACGAAAGTCTTTAAACAAAATTATTAGAGTGTCTTATTGGATAATCAAGATTCAATTAGAGTCATTGATTAAGTAATAATGTAGAATGCAAAACTTGAATATTAGTTAAACTAAAATAGCAGACACGAAATATATGTGTGTAGTAGAATAATGATTTGTAGTAAAGATAAAGAACAATAAAGATTTTTAAAATGGTTCAACTTCAATTGAAACTACAATTGAAGTCTACATTCATTGTACAATCCTTAATCAGATGATCACTTTTATTAACAACCATAAGAATTAACCAGACTCTTACACACTAGTTTACACCACAAGATTTAACTAGGCTTTTGTTAACTTATTACGCACAAGATTTGATGAGGCTCTTGCTAACCTAGATATAAAAATTCTTAATCTTCTACAATTATGATCAATCTCACAATTTAGAAGATACTATAAGAATTCTTTACACCTTTAACTAATTATGATCAACCTCATAATTAAAGAAGATGCAAATGGAAGATCAACAACTAAAAGTAAAGTTAAGAAACACAGCATTGTCAATTAAGATGAAAATCTCAATTATCTAGTGTATGTTTTTCAGCAATTTGCTCTAAGAATGATTAAATAGATGAAATCCAATGAGGTAGTGATAGATCAGTTTATTGTTATGAGCTTTCTCTATTTTTCACAATATATGTTATATTTGAAATGAGGCTTAGGATATTTATAGTGTGACAACCAATATTTGAAAAATAACTAACTTTTGAACTGTGAATTGATTTGTGAATCGATTTAGAGTGGTTACCAAATCAAGAACTTTAACACTGAATCGATGCATGACTCAATTCACACTATAATGAAAGAAGTCATGAATCAATTACATAATCAATTCAAAAATATTCCAAACCTTTGGTAAAACAAATTGTCAAAATAATTGTTTATGAATCGATTTGTGAATTGATTCAAGTTTATTCCACAAGTTTTCCAATATAAATTGATTCGTGAATTGATTCACACAGTGAAAAATGATTTTTATAAAAGTTTCACTTGTGAAAGAGTATTTGAAAACTTTCTTTAAAAACTCTTGTTTAGAGCTCATATCAAATGATTTATTTCTACCTCAATTTAACTAGTTTAAGAAACTTGGTTGGATCAAATTGAATTAGAACACACTTACAAAAGATTCTAATAAAATCAATAAAAATAATGTGTCTAAAGTGAATTTCTTGAATATCCTTGATCAACTTTGAATCTGCAAATATTTAACAAACATTAAACACATAAACATATTATGATATTGATCAAAATTATTTTTCAAAATCAAAACTGAAAAATGTATGCTAGTAAGGCTAACAATCTCCCCCTTTTTGATACTGATAAATAATTTTAAATGAGATTTAAAGTTTCTCGAAAATTAATTTTAGATGAAGGTAAAAAAAATTTTATATCTCCCCCTACAAATTTTTTTTTTTACTCATCTTACTCATTGAATCTAATCTTTTCCCCCCTTTTGACACATCAAAAAGAAATAGTACATCAATAAAGAGAGAAGATATAATCAAGATAGAGCAAAAATATCAAAATGCAATCCATAATATCAATATTATTAGAAATGTAAGCTCCCCCTGAGGTAATGATTCTTTTAATTTGATAATAAATTTGTGCTATAGATTGATGTAAGAGTTATTGCATAAATAAACTTATGTATATATATATATATATATATCAAGTTTTGAATTGATTCTAGAATCGATTTAGCTAGGATTGAATCGATTTAATTCTGGTTGATTAAAATTTTTCAAAGTTTGAGAACTTCCTAAAAGATTGAAAATTCTTTTGAATCGATTCATAGTGTAAAATTTTTGAGTTATAAATCGATTCAGAAACTCTCAAAAATCCTGGAAAAATTTGAATCAATTCAAGACTCGATTCAAAGAGTCCTGAAATCAGTTTTCATGCAGTTTTGTTTCAAAACTGCTAACAAATGATGTATATACTAGCAATGATCAATTCAACATTATTTATACCTCAAATTTCATATCAAGTGCCTGCAAACAAACTTAGGAGAGATCTTCGATGCCTAAGTTAGAATTTGCTACAACAAACAAATAAGCATAGGAGATAGAACTATTTAGGGGGTTGTAGCATTCTTGGTTATGTGGTGAGAGCAACTTCTATCCAAAAATCATGAGTTAGTTCTTTGTGTCTCCCACAAACTTGCAAAATAGAATTTATACTTCTTTGTGTATCAAGATATCCTTTAGATCACCAAACTAATTTCTCATTTGGTTTTAAAATATAGAACCATTTCTGTGTGAACAATGTTTACTATGATGTTCTTTTTGATTACAGTAAAAACAAGTTATGTAAGTAAATTTTCTTTTCAAGTTAAAATTCTGAGATCTTTTATTAGATCTCCACTTGTTTTGCTATCTATATCCTGAACTAGTTTTATTTTGAAAAATTGTTTGATTCTATAACATATTATTCAAGTAAAACCTTGTAAAGCTTTGGTCAATGTGTCTATTTTAGATCTATAGATTTCATATTGATCACAGATTTTACTTTCACTCAATATTTTTTTAGTTAAATCATACAAGTCATTTTTCTTTTTTTTAATTCACTAAATTTTCTCAAGTAAGGTTTCTTTTTTTGCTTTAGCACACTTTCATAGCTTTTGTCAGTGCATCATACAACTTTTCATATAGGTCATCAGTCTCATCATCATCATTAAAGTTAGACTCATTATCACTATTGTCATTGTCAAAATAGAAAAAAAGATTCAAATACCTTACAGTTTTCATCATCATCATCATCATCATCTTCTTGGTTGAGTAATTGATCGTGCGTGTCGAGGTGAATCGAATTAGAAATTTATAAACTGAAGGTACCTAAACTAACTTGTAGTATAGGCAACCCAAGTCGAACCCAAGGATCATTTTAGGACGATGTTATCAATGATATTAGGAGTTAAATTGGGGGGGGGGGTTAGGTAGAAATAAAGCCTAAGCTAACTACACTAAAACAAAAACTAAAACACAACAAGACACAACAACCAGCCAAGGAAACTAGCTAAACATGAGACCAATGCTTCCTAGATCACTAAACATTCATTCAATTATTGTTAATCATAATAAGAAGCCTTGGAATGATTAATAAATCTATCCTAA
>JANHAO010016632.1:0-14289 GCA_026873985.1 Saraca asoca
AGTGACCGGACGTGTTGCTATTTTCTGGATCAAAATCGCAACATCAAGAGGGACGTGACCTGTGTTGCTGCACTCTGCAATAAACACAATGCGAAAAGGTAACTTTCCAGACCAACTGGTTTATATTATGCACATGGATCAGTGGCTGGGTTTTGAAAAATTTTAAATTTTCGCTGTGCTTGCTACCCAAAACCCAACAATATCATCCATATAGACCTCCATGGTATTCCCAATTTGTTCTTTGAACATCATATTGACTAACCGCTAGTAGGTCGCTCCTACATTTTTCAGCCCAAAGGGCATCACCTTATAGTAATATAATCCACGATTTGTGATGAATGAGGTGTACTCCTTGTCTTGGAGCTCCATGGGTATTTGGCTGTACCCAAGTAAGTGTCTATGAAGCTGAGGAGCTGGTGCTTAGCTATTGCGTCAACGAGCTAGTCAATTTTGGGCAAAGGGAAGCTATCTTTCAGACAAGCTTTGTTGAAGTCAATGAAATTAATGCATGTCCTCCATTTCTCATTTTTCTTTTTCACTAATATAGGATTAGCTACCTAGATCAGATAGTGGGTCTCTCGGATAAACTTATTAGCTATAAGTTTATCTACCTCCTCTTTTAGAGCGTTAGAGAGCTTAACAGTCATTGGCCTCCTCTTTTGATGAACTGATTGGTGGTGAGGATCAATTTTTAGCTCATGCGACATAATCTTAGGATTAATCCCCACCATATCTTTATGATTCCAAGCAAAAATATTCAAATTTATCTTAAGGAAATCAGCTGGCTGGGTCTTCACATTAGGAGGCAAGTTCTTCCCCAGGTAGAGACATCTTTCTGTGTTAGCCTCGCTGACCCATACTTCCTCAAGCTCTTTTATGGGTCGAACTCTCTATCCACATCCAAGTCTTGAGGGTCGAGGTCGTGACTGATTCCCATTATGCTTGAGCTCAGGGTTCTCCACCAAAGACCTAGTTAACCCTTTTTTGCCTTTCCTTAATCTTAATGGCATTTTCATAACAACATCAGGCTGCGTACTGCTCACCTTGTACACACCCGACTCCATTAGGGGTTGGGAATCGTATAGTTAGCATCCTAGTGGACATAACCATGTCTAGATCATTCATTGTAGGACATCTCAACACCATATTGTACACTAAAGGGCAATCAATAATTATGAAGTCTACCAGGATGGTGGCTTAATGCTCTGAGTTTTCCAGGGTGAAAGAAAGCCTGACCTACCCTACTAGAAATATCACGTCCCCTGTAAAGCCAAAGAGGGGCTTTGGGGAAGATTTCAAGTCACCTTCACTGAGTCCCATCTATTTATAGCACTTATTGTACATGACGTTCACCAAGTTGTCAGTGTCCAACATGATCCTTCACACTCCGATGTTGCTGATCTTGGCTCAAATGACAAGTGCATCATTGTTGGGGGATTGAACTCCCTATGTATCATCATCCACAAAGGTGATGCATTCAGAAGTGGTCCTGGCCTTCTTGGTGAGCCTTCTAAATTCATAACCCACAAATAAGATGTGGCCTATACTTCACATGTAACATTCATGTGACCCACATGAAGTGCCTGCGATATATGACCCACCATAGATCATGAAGATGGTCCTCACCATAAGTGTCTGTTCATGCTCGACTTGCTAGGATGGCTGTTGCACTAGCTATTGGGGGCACTGAGGTCACTGTTTGACAGGTTACACCACATAGTCCCTTAAGCGACCTTTTCTAATTAGATCTTCAATTGCATCCTTGAGCAACCTGCACTGCCTGATGTCATTATGATAGGCACAAAACCTGCCAACATCCTTGTACTTATATAGGGTCTTCAGGGGTCTAAGCTACCCAAAATCCTCCCTGTGCCTTTCCATTACGTATATTTTCTCTGAGGTGTTAGATAGGATACTGTAATTGCCATGGCGACCTTAAGGCTCAAGTCACTCTCTCCTAGCTTTCTTGGAGGGTTGAACTCCGGCTCCATCGTTATGGCCCATTTTGCCTTTCCCATGATTGTTCCCTCTCTTGTGCTGGCTGAAAGCAGAGTTACTTATCTCATTCCTCTGTTTGTGCTTCTTTAAATCGAAGGTCTCCTCCCATATGACCTCCTTAGCAACTCGCTTATAAAATTCTCCCTGATCTTTCACTAGGGATTTGTATATGCTTTCATATAGCTTTCTATCTTTATGGAGCCCCGCTGAGATCACCGTTAGGATGCTATCATTGGAAGAGCTTTCTATGTTGTTAACTTTGCTACAGAATCTTGTAATATAATCCTTCAATGATTCATCTTTTCGCTGAAAAATTATTGCAAGGTGACAAGACGATTTGAGCTACCTCCTCAGAGCTCTGTATTGATCAATAAATATTTTTTGACACTCTTTCTAGCTACTAATACTGTGAGCTGGAAGATTCTTGAACCACACTCGGGGGACATCTTTGAGAGTGGCTGGAAAGACACAGCATTTGACCAAAGGGTTGGTCATTTGAAGGTCCATCTAGATGTTGAAGGCATTTAAATGGTCATAAGGATAGCTTCTCCCATCATATGATGGGATGGCAAAAACTTTGAATCAGTTAGGGAGAGGTTTTGTCTCAATCTCCTTGGAAAATAGGGTTTTTTCCTCTTAACTATCTAACTGGTCTCAAGCTGAGGGATGTTTTTCTAATCGTTATACCCTCTGTAATAGCTCCTCCATTAGTGAGTCTTACGTTTCAAATCGTCGACCCTTGGTACTGTCATGACCTACATTCAAGCCCTTAGTATAATATGAGCTCCTAGGTCATCGATTTCCATCATGCTTATGAGCACAATGACCCTCAGATTCAGATCACAAGCTCGTGGAACGTGTTGAGTCTGCTCGTCGAGACCCTTCTCTAGCTAGTCTTTCCTCTTGAGCTAGCACTTCTCTCTGTGGCCCCCCGATCTATTCTCCCATTTGTAGCAGCTTCAACCTATTTTTAGACCCCGTGGGTGTGTGCCTAGGCTAGCGCTATGACTGCGTCGACAAGTCTCCTGACTGTATTCTCGAGCGCTTCTTGGCGCCAATACAACGCTTGTACACCGTCAATTTCTAGGGGAACAGAAGAAGTGCGTGCTAGAAATGGTTTTCCATCTTCTAGTGCACTTCGTTGTTACTCTCCACGGCTACTCGATTGGTTAGTGACGACATCAAAGCTCCTAGTCGTTCTTACTCTTACCATCACGATTAATTGGTGAATCAACAGAAAAACAATTTGGTCCCACCAGGCATGCCAAAATGTTAATAGTCGATTTTGGTAATTAGTTAACCTAGGATTTTGGAGCCTAAACTGCTATAGAAGAGTATGAAAATACAAGAAAATAGCAAAAGTAAGGAGAAAGAAGAACCAAGTGAACATTGAAGGTTTTTAACATGGTTCGACTAAAGTCAATATGACTCTTATGCCCACGGAGTTTCTATTAACTTTTGTGCAGTGGTTTCTCTGTTTAAGCAGAGTATGTAAGTTCTCTCACTATTCCAATAGAGTTTCTGCATGTATTTTTCACTATATCTATTATAATGATCTCCCTTCCTATTTATAGAAGCAGAGAATATTACAAGTGTAATTTGACAAATTATAAAACTATCATTATCACCACCGTGGGTAATAAATGTTTGACGGGCAATAAATGTCAGACAAATCATTATCGATTTTTGGAGACTGATGTGCCAATTCTGGGGGCTGACTTATCTGTTGGGAGGATATGCCTCTGGTTGATCACTAGACTTGGACGTTCTATACCTTTCCCCTAAGCAGGTTGTTTCATAGCTCGAGCTATCACCAAGAGCCTGGGCTATTGCATTGTTGGCCTGTATCCTGATCTTGCAACTAGCGAGCTTGCACCCTTGCTGGGCAACCTTCATTTTCCTAAGACTCGAACCTTCTTCAGTTGGACTTATGTTCTGTTGGACCTTTTGCCAGTCCATTTTGCCTTACTCTAGAATTACCCATAACACCTAACTAAAAAAGCTCTAATTTATTTATTTTTTATTTTTTATATCAATCAATTTAATTATAATTTTTTTTTCTTTTAGAACTTAGACATATGAAACGTACCTATTTTTTCATGATTTCTGTAGTCCAAAATAATAATATTCTAAATTGGTTCATTTGATGGAATTTACGGTCTACGGAGTTTACACTATCATGAAAGGATTCAGTTTGAATATACGAGTTCAGTCAATTGAGTGCATCGCAAGATTGACAATCATGCTCTGCACTCCTTTCTTTGGTTCCCGCGAAAATCAGGTGCATTGTAAGCTCAAAAATTCAAAGTTGCTTCGTATTCTGGATTCGAGATAGCTGCTCTCGTATTCTGCATCTCGCTGCACAGATTTAAACTGGCAAAACATTTTCCTCAGATCATTTTCTCTTCTTATTTTATGCATCTAAACATTTACAAGTAATACACGTAAATTACTTCGTTTCTTACATAGTTTTTTCTTGCTGAATTTTTATTTCTGATAATTTTTGCTTATTCAAATCCCGAGTATGAATATATTGATCTTGAATTTCCAGAATTTGTTATGGAATTATTTGAATTGGACTACTGTGTTGAATTATCCATTTGACAATGCCTGAGTGCAAGGTTTTGTTGTGATTTGGTGAGAAAAATCCCATATGTGGTATAGATTCTGATTAAGTAATGTAAAAATTGTTACTAAAACCAATAAAGTGGCCTTCCAGGTTGGTTGCAGACTTTCACTATTGCTTTTCCTATTTGAGATTTATGCTTTTATTTTTTTTGAAAAAAAAATGGTCAAAGGATTGAATGTTGAACCCTAACCATGAGGTAGTCATGCGAGAACGATGCATTGAATAAATTAACATCAAATTTATACTTATGATGGATCTAACGAGGCGTGTTGCAGATAGTTTCTAATTAGGGACTAAATGCCTATTGATTTATTGCAAGATTTACTAGAAAGAATAGCATTGTTGATTCAACCAAAACATTTATAATGTCGATGGTTAATTTTATTTATGTTTGTTCTCTTTGAAAGGTGAGTCGAAGTAATCATGATGCTAACTTACTTGTCTTTATACAACTTCCAGTTCTGTTGCTCCATCTCTTTTCCTATTTTGTTTTTCAAACAATAATTTTCATAAAAGATTGTGTTATCACAAAGCCACTTAGTGCCAGTATCATCTGCCAAATTGAAATTGCTGCATACTTTATGATAGAGGAATAGGAATCCTCCTTCTCTTGTCCTTATACTCAGAATCATGCGTTCTCTAGTGAGCCCATTTCGTTATAGTTGTCTGTTTTTTGTTTGATGTTGATCTTGATTTAAAGTGACTTCATTTGTTGACATGGATGTTGTACTGCACTAGGAATGGCTCGCTGTTGGGTCTGTTCCCATGTGCAGAATAGAACCAAATAGCTCTACCGCATCCTCAATTATACTTCAACAACAAAGAAATCAAGTGCAACTTTGGACTTACTTAGTAATGGATTATTAGTGCACTGAAAATGATAAAAATTATCTCCCTTTATTGGGGTTCAATGATAGCTTAGAGGAATGTCAATGCCGTATATATTTCTCCAGAAAAGTGTCCTTGAAAGAAACAGGCTAAAAATGATGTTGATATGGCCATTTCTTAAATATAATCAGTTGAGCCATGGAGATGGTATAGTTGCAGCAGACGTGGAGTGCCCATAGAGATTGTCAAATAAGAATGATTGAAATTTATTAATATGTTAACTGCATTGCAGATTTTCTTTCTCCTATGCTGGTATAATCGGAGATTGGTTAGAAAAATTTATGTACATATGTCTGTGCTGCTATACCAAATTAGCTCTCTAAAAATGCATTGCATGTTTATGTTCTGCAAAAGAGAGGCTCCACAAGAAGACGTGGCAATTTTCTCATCTCCATTTCATTTCCTTCTGAGCCAGCCTCCTTGTATAAAGTAAAATACCTTTATAGCAGCTTTAATCATCGTGCAATTGAAATAGTAAATAGAATAATCTAGCACTTTAACATTTAAAGTTTAATGTATTTACTACTTTCTTTAGAAACAGAACTTGCAGGAAAGAGTGTCCGCAAGAAACTTAATTCACAAAAGAAGGAAATGAATGCCTTGGGTGTTCACTTTTTCCCCATCTTCCCTTTCGTCATGTCAGAACTTCAAGTGATGCTATTAGTGGATACTGTTTCTTTCATTCTCATAAAGTGATTATCACAAAGTCCTTTGTTTCTTTTCATTTATCTTCTTTCCCTTGAGGATGCTTTGGATGGAATTAGTGATTTTGATTTGATATTTGTTAATTGTTAGATAATTGAGATTTTCCTAGATACTTTAGGTTAATATTTTTGTACGTTGGTTAATGACTGTTGTTGCCTAAATCAGATTGTATCAACCATATATTTAGAGGAACTTTTAGTTAGTTGCCTGTTTTATTCATCAAACTTTTGTATGGATCCTTTGCCATACTTGTTGAAATGGAAGTTTGAATGATCAATGAAAGCAGACACACTTGAGCCAAGATGCTCTTGCTCTGTCTATGTTCTCTGTTTTCTTCAATTTCTTAACAATACTTGATAGCATTAGGGAGATAAGTACAATTAAAGGATCTGGTTTATCAACATAGAATTGAAGACTCAGTAATTTTGTGCTATATATTAATGAAAAGGAATAAAATAAATAGAATCACGAGCGCATGTACAATGGATAAATGAGGAAAGACGTAAAAAGGGATCAATTCTGACAGAAGCTATACTTGCAATAGAGTTTTTAACAATGCCACCCACAAATGCAGAACATGAGAGTTTTTAAGTTTCACATTATAACCATAATGAATTGAGACTTGCAAATCAAGGTCAGAGAATATTTTCTATTAACCCTTCTTAATTTTTCTTTGATATAAAACAAATAAATAGTACTGTCCTATCACCTATGACTTATTTTCAAGAAATTATCTGCAATGAAACAAAATATTGAAAAATTCTGTTATATGTTTGTATTATTGTGTAAAAAGGCCATTTGAAGAAGCATATATGCTGATGTTGGAAATTCTGTTGCATTGGTTTTTCTTTTCATTACTGAAATATCAAGAAAGATTATGCCTTCTATGATATATGCTGTCATTTTCCATTTATGTTCATGAAGAATAATTTTCATAATAATGTGAAAATTTTAATTGCATGACAATTCTAAATTATTGTCCTTTAAAAAAAGAAAAAGAAGTAAATTACTTGATACAGATGATGGTGTTCCATGTAAAGATTTACAAATCTATGTTGAAGCGACTGTTTTCTCTTTTAAGGAAGAAAAGGATTGATGATGATAGTTGCTCTACATGAATGTGTAGCAGTTATTATTGACTAGAATTTTGGCAAAATCAACTTTATTCTCCAGATTACATGTAAAGTTGATTCTAGTGATGATCTGATCAAAAGTAAAGTGTGATAACTTTTAAAACGATGTCATGAGGACTGCTTCTCAAGGACTTTGTTCAATCATGCTTGAGGAATCTCATGCTACGTGTGTTGTCAACATTATTGTTTTCTTTTTAGTGCCTTGTTGATTATTGCTGTTCATGGGCGCATATAATTGCCTAAAGATTGTCCGTCTTCATTTTTGTTATCAAATGCATGTTGTTTTCCTGTCATTAGAATTGGACACACAATGTACACTCTGTTCTAATCTAGGCAAATAGGTGAAAAGCCATGCAAATTTAATATGTCTCTGAACTAGTCCTGTTTCATAAGGTATCCATGTACAGGGCTAGATATGGTTGCTGGGAAACCAGAGCCCCGCAGATTCATGTAGTGATCTATCACTCCATTTGATGTTTGGCACCTAGACTCAAAAAGTAGCTTGTGTAAAGTAACTGGAATGGAAATGATGTTAACCATTTGGTAAAAATTATATCAATATCAAATTTACAAAGTCCGTGGTTGTGTTCTGTCTTTTGGTAAGTAAGACTCCTTCTGCATGGTAAGATGGATAGCTTAGCTATCTTTAAGTCCCCATATATATGGTGACTTTGTAGCGGTTTCAAGGTGGACAAATGGGAGTGGGTAAAGCTTTG
This sequence comes from Saraca asoca, assembly GCA_026873985.1. Classification (NCBI taxonomy): domain Eukaryota; kingdom Viridiplantae; phylum Streptophyta; class Magnoliopsida; order Fabales; family Fabaceae; genus Saraca; species Saraca asoca. The sequence goes on from JANHAO010016632.1 coordinate 8,070, forward strand.
ATTCACATTTTGTTTATAGTGAAGTGGAGAACTTGATTTTAAATGGTGGTCAACATGAGTCTTTTTGTTACGAAAGAGTTTATCCTATTATAGGTTATAAAATATATTACGGCTACAATAACCCAAAGCAAACTTTTAGCATTACACACTGTCACTAACTTATCTGGTTCTGTAAGCTTCACCGCAGACAGTATTAGTTACCAGCTTACAAGTAGCATTGGAAACATTGAATAATATCCAATTACGGAAAGATGCTATCCTTGTTAAAGTTAATCCTAGTCTATTAATGTTACATTGGGTTATTTTCTTCTAGATATGCAGACTCCACGGATCCAAAAGGCTTTTTCCGTTCTTGTCATGAGCTGTTCGTTTTGATGGAAAAGTTACAGTTCATACTTAAGTTTTCAAATGCCATATTGCTGCTAGAGATTGGCATAACATGAATGATCTTCTGGATATTGCTAGTGTTCTTCTCCAGAATTGACATCAACTAAGTGAACAAAAATTGCGTTAATAGATGATCTAAGATGCTAGTAGACTTTTAACTGAGTAGGCCTTCATAATTTGTAAAGTATCAGTCTTGTGTCTCTATCCTATAGTAACAAAACTTTGATGTAATTAGTTACCAATCTTGGCCTTTGCTCAGTCCAGTCACTTGATTTAATTGAGTTATCAATCCAATCTCTGTAAAGATGTGACCTGCCCAGTTCTGAACGGCTTGCATCAAGAATAAACAGTTATATGACAGGTATAGGTCATAGTAGCTAGTCCTCACAGACTTTGAGTGCCTTCTACTCGGTTATAAACCCGTAGGAATGGACCACCATATGACCACCTGTTCAAAGTGGTCCAATTGTTTCAGTAACACTATACTGGATACGTCTCAATGGTGCACCACTTGAAGTTATATTGCTTGGTTTTGGCTTTCCATAAGCTACTATGAGGAACTGCGCTCTATGGTCACAGTGCTGTCCTCTCTACTTGCTTTTTGGGTTGTTTTTTTAGGAAGACGAACCTCATTTGTATCCATTCTTTTCTCATTTTGTATACTTAAAACATGTATTTCCAAAATAAATAAATGTTTCCTCATCTGTATCTGTTGGCTGATATGTTAGGAAATTGAGATTGAGAAATTCATTGGTTTTCTTTTCAGTTATGTCTGACGTGGAAGCTATCATAAACATAATTCAAATAAAATCAAGTCTCAGCTATGAAATAGTTATGCATATATTAGAACTCCCAATTTTATTAATTTATTGAAGCACGATTATTTTCATGGTTACCAGAGTTTACAGCTTTTCTGTTAATGCAGGCAGCCCAGAGCCCCCACCAATAATGAACTGACTCTTAAGGCCAATGAAAGGTAAACCAAATCTACTAACTGCATGTCAACGAGCTGGTTGCCATTAAACCTCACTAATGCCGCAGAGAAAAAAAAGTAACTCGTGTTAAGCTTGTTATTCTCAATAATGTTATCTCTTAGATGGTAGTTGAAATTAACATGTACATTTGGGAATGAGATCCAGGGTCTAGCAAGAATATGGATGGAAGAGAAAGTAATTTCAGAGAGCAGGCCCGATAAGTTTGCTCATACTCGGAATGGCTTAAACACGACACACTGAAGTGGTATGCTTGGTCCCCCCCTCTATCAACAGTTGTGCTTTAGTACTTTGAATAGCTTGTCACTAAGATCAACCTGAAATAAGATTACCAAAAAATATGTCGTTCCTTTGCACTGTTGTTTGTCTGTCTGAAGAATGGAAATGAAAATAGACACATTAAACAGTGGCTGACAAATAAGAGAAAGACACTGTACATTCAAATGCAGGTTTGCTTGAAAGTTACTGGATACACTTCCCCATAAAATCCCAAAAAGTTCATTGGGATGTAACCACGAAAATCATACACTAGTACTTTGTAACGTAAATAACTTTAAGCTTCCTCAAATCTTTGAATCACAATTTAGCAATGCCAACAGAACCTGGATTTGTTTAGTGTAAATTCACACGAGAAAATTATGAAATTATTTCACAAGTTTATGTATAAAAGTTATAATTAAGTTAACACCTAAAGAAATTAAAAGAATATTGGGTAATGATAAGTACCTATTTTGAGATTCAGGACTGTTAAACGTGTGTCTATTAATATTATTATTTGTTTGAAAGGTGAGGTAATGAATAATTTTTGTTTACATAATGGCTTGTCTAAAGCAAATGGACCCAAACAATTATTTGCTCTTTAGATAAAGTTCAATGCTAGCTGGGAAAAGTTAGGTTATCAAGGAAAGATTTTCAATAACCAATCATAGAAATGAAACGTACGTAACTCTGATAGCAATATTGATGATGGATGGTGCATTTGTTAGAACGATGATTAGGTGCAAAAGTTCTTGGTCCTCAAATAAACACAAACCCGAGTTTTGTGGATGGGTGCAGGGTTTCGGGTTGCATTGTGGCACGTGACACGTGTAGTAGTCCACGTGGCTGTCACGTGGCAGCTACTGTGGAGCTAAGATGCTGCTATCTCTTCCCCCCAGCGGAGGATGTTTGGTGACAGTCCTTTGCTATAAGTACACGTTGATCCACTCTACGATCAACACCACGTTTGGCGTCGCTTGCAGTTGCAGAAAGAGATAGTGACCACTCGGTGCAACCCATTGGCCGCTAGTACAAAGTACGTCTCCCTCTTTTTCCCCCTTCACTGACTGCTGTACATAATAAAGGAAGGAAAAATAAAGTCATAGTACGCTGTGGGACACCTCTTTGATAGTGGCCTAACGTTATGTTCCCCATCTATGGTCCATGCATATCTTATGCATCTTAATTGTGAATCCTAAACACAATTTTGGACTCATAATCCATCAAAACATCGCATTACTTGAGTTTCATGGTTTTCACTTTTAACCTTCTCTTTGCTTCTTGAATGATTTTTAAGGAAAACTAGAGATATTTTACTTCTCAAAATTACTTTGGTATTCTACAAGCTCGAATTAGACTCTCTAAGTAGCTCTGACACTATGCTGTATAGCAAAATAATTAAGCACGATATGCTACAATGATTGAGAATAATGCCATCCCTTTTCCTCTTTTTGTTTGCTAATTGAAACACACAGAGCAGTATTTCGCAATGTTTGAAACGTTGTTGGTCACCTACCACGGCATTATAGCCCGGAAGGGTCCTATAATTGAGGACAAGAGCTGGGATTGTTAAGGATGAAGTGGGGTCAAGTCTGTCTTGGGCCATGGCCCACAGACTCCGTACCCTAATCTCCTAACCCACAACAAACAAAAGAAAAAAAAGGAAAACTCTTAAAAATTCCCCGCAGCATAGCATGTACCGCGTTATGGTATGTTATGTTATTCATGTAAAGGTCAACATACATCTTCGTCATCATCATTACCCACTTAGATTGATGTGTTTGCTGATGGAAATCTAACAAATTTCTTTCACTAAGCCTTATCAAAATGAGTGAGAACTCTGAAGATATCTGCCCCCATTTGTCATATTCTCAAATCTTCATGTTTTTGTTTTCTTATTCAGGAACAAAGAATATCTCACCTACATTATGGCCATACCCCCATGTGCCATCCTTTCTGTAAAGAAATTTTTTTTTTTTTCATATTTATCTTGCCCAAATGGAAAAAATGAGGTATAAGTGCCATCGTTTGACATGAAATGACATGCTCTCTTAAGGTTTTATTTAGAAAAACAGGATCTGGTTGTTAGAAAAAAAAAAAAACTAATAATGACTTCAACGTGCTACTATCTTCTTGGATAAGAGACTGATAAAGAAGAATCAGTCCACTTGTTAGAAAAGAAACAATTAAAAAAAAAAATGATATTGTTGGTAGTTGGGGGGAAGGTGCAAGAAGTTGTCAAGGTTTTGTTAATTCCTTTCAAGTCCATCAATAGCACTAAAAGAGCAGCACCACTCACCCTCGCAGTTAGATAGAATGGAGCTAAGGACCTCCATCTATACAAAGAAGATTATTCTTATTTGTAGGTAGAAATCTCTTACACAATTTGATTAAATCTAAATTGAATTAATTCTAATTGCTTTTAAATAAGTAGTGTTTGTTTGACTTAAATTATAAAATATATGCATATAATGATTGTATGAAAAAACTGTGTAAATAGCGATTTTTCGTTTTGGGCACAGAATATGGATGGTAGGGGACTTAATTATGTATGCTGGTAAAATCTTAATGTCCCTCTCTCATGGTACCCCACATATCTCAGTCATGTCCTTAACCACAGCGCTCTAGATGCTTATTCCATCTCTCTGTCATTGTTAGTCCCTTTCAATTCTCTGTTGGCTAAAGAAAGTTATCATCATCAAGAGCTCCTTCTAACCCCACCCCAGAATTGCAATCATTAATCTTACTTGGATTACATCAATTCATTAATCTTAATTAATCATCAGCTTTGTTTGATATTATAAATTAAAACTTCATTGGTTATGCTTGGTTATCCATAATTGTTCCTACAGCCATTGAGATTGTTAACCTCAACTTTCTTCCCTATTTTCTAAGATCAAATTATCATGCATGCACCTTATATAGGAATATAAAATACTTTATTGAGGCAAGTCAATATGTAAAAAACGGTGAAATGTCGTATTTTTCATAATGTATGTTAGGTACATAAGTAATATTTTTATACCATTCTCACATATGTGAAATAAGGCCCACAGCCATTTTATGCACAATATAAAAACATATTGCATGTATTAAAAACTTTTCTCTTTAATTAAAGATGAGATTACAGCCTAGAAGTGGGTCTACTTGTGCAACTAGTTCTGTCCAAGATGTCCCAATGAACTTTTCCATGGTAATGATGGATAATGTTGCCAATTTAGTGTAGAGTGCTTTTAAGAACGAGGGTTGATGGACTAAGTCTTTCTAAGCCTTGAGGAAAGTGGGTTTTGAGTTGAACATCTCTGTATCACAGTAACAGCAGGGATACTTTTTTCTGAATCATCACAATATATAGCTTGACAAATCTCTAGTGGTCGTTGCTGGTGAAAGCTTGATCAATCACTTTCTGTTTGACTAACATACGCAAGAAGGGCTGCCTTTTTAACAAATGGTGCTGCCATGTGTGTGGCCTAATTGGATGCTTTTGATTGAATGTGCAGTTGAAGGATAATTCAGTGTTAGTGTCAGTGGTTCCGAAAATGACTGGGTATGGGAAAGAAGTCGAGCAACGTTTATGTTGTAGGACTTGGTTCCTACAGCATTTGAAATTTCTAATGCAATCACCCTCAACATCCTTCCTTGGGTATTGTGCATTATTCTCAATTATGTATTCTCTTTCCAGTTAAAATTTGATAATCCCACCTAATAAAATAGGATTTGAACGTAAAACTTCTATATTAAAGTACTCAAAAATCATGTGCTAAAATCTATTGAAAAGGATTTCACATGCAAGATGCAAACAAATCACTATGACGTTCTGATCATCATAAAACGTGGCGTTATTATGATTTAAATAATGCAGGCTATAAATATTTATGATATACTTTAATCGAATGTACCCTACACTTTGTGATCCATTATAGCTTGAAATGTCGTGGCATCCAGCTCGATCCTTCACAATCTGGCGGCTTTCTGCTTTATATTTTCAGCTTTCCACCATTCTTTCTTGGCCATCAAAATAATCGATTAATTACGATAAAATGAAAATAAAAGATGAAGGCTGAATTTAGGACTTTTTTGCTGGCTTATTCTTATTTCTTTCATTTATTTTGTTGTCTATCTATAATTAGCCTTATACCTATTAGGTGGAGAAAATTTCATGTGAATCTAATTCATTGTAGATAAATCTTAAAAAAAAAATTAAATACAATATTGAATTTAAATTTCATGTGTATGAATTAGTTTTATAAGTATTGTATTTATCTTTTTTTCTGATTTAACAATGAATTAGATTTACGCTGATATTTTTTGAATTAATTGAATTCTAAATTATCTATATATTTCATCCTTCTGACATCTTTTTGTAATGATATTAACTATATGAATTTTTGAATTAGGTTCAACTTAGCTTCAATCCTCTTTCCTTGAAACTACTATTAATATATTCACGTTCACTACAAGAAAAATGCGGAATTCCAACGGAAAATTCCAACGGATCTAATCCGTTGGAATATACCAACGGAATTTCCAATGGAATGTAATCCGTTGGAAAACTCCAACGGATTTTACCGCGGACTATGTGT
>JANHAO010016633.1:0-14289 GCA_026873985.1 Saraca asoca
CCCCATCACATCCCAATTGCATCATCAAAGCAGCATCAGCTGGGGTTGCAACCCCACCAGCAGCAAAATGCACCACTGGCAACCTTCCCAATTGCTTAGTCTGCATCACCAAATCATAAGGTGCAGCAATTTTCTTTGCAAAGGTGAAAACTTCATCATCATCCATGTTCCTCAGAACCCTTATATCACCCATCACAGATCTCACATGCCTCACAGCCTCAATTATATTTCCAGTCCCAGCTTCCCCTTTGGTCCTAATCATTGCAGCACCTTCCCGAATCCTCCGAAGCGCTTCGCCTAAATTTCGGCAACCGCAAACAAAAGGAATTCTAAAATTATGCTTATTGATGTGATTTTGGTCGTCTGCAGGTGTAAGAACCTCACTTTCATCAACATAATCAATACCAATGGCTTCAAGAATTTGAGCTTCAACGAAGTGGCCAATTCGGGCTTTCGCCATAACGGGAATCGTCACAGCTTGCTTAATCTCTTTGATGAGTTGTGGATCACTCATGCGAGCAACGCCTCCTTGAGCTCTGATATCGGCAGGGACGCGTTCGAGGGCCATGACGGCGCAAGCACCCGCTTCTTCGGCGATGCGAGCTTGCTCGGCGTTGACGACGTCCATGATAACGCCGCCGCGGAGCATCTGAGCGAGGCCGACCTTGACGGAGAAAGGGGAGGATTTCTTGGTCTCTGTGATGGCGCCATTACCATACACTGTGACCACTCCAGATCCTTCCATTGCTGAGGACGGTTTAGAGAGAAACAGAATGGTGGCGAGAGAGAGAGAAGATGAGAGGATCGAAGAAGAAAATAAAGGTGAAGAGGGATTTGGGGCTGTGAAGGGCCAAAGTGGCTAGTTAGGATTCCACGCAAGGAAGATGCTGTGGGTGTGTTGTGGAAGGCAAGTGGCTTGGGATCGAACATTAAAATTAGGATGAGATTTTTTTTTTTTCTCACGAATTAAAATTATAGTTTATTGGCCACAAAAAATTTATGGTTTTTTTTCTTTTTTTGGTACACTAATTTAGTTTATTTTACTTTATAAGGAGTCCCTTATTTGTGCTGTCCTAACAGTATATTTATTTATTTTTTTTAGACAAACACAATGAAAAAGTTTGAACATAAAATTTTTAACGAATTATCTAAATCATTCCCCGTTAAATTATATTCCATAATGTATTTATCTTGATGGTAAGTATTTTCAAATCAATTTATCATGTTAAAAATAATTCTTAAACTAGACTATAGTTTCCTTATTCAGATTAATGATGAAATTCATAAAATTCCACACCAAAATATTTGGAAGCTTTTCTTTATTTTTCAATAACATATATTTTTCTACTTTCTTGTGACACATTAGATAGATATTCTCAACCCAAACCCAAACCCCAACTCTGGATTTGGTCCATATATTGATGCCTTAATAATGTAACCTTTTAAATTGTAAATGAAAAATATCATTTATCATTTCCTTTTTTTTTTCTTTTCAAGTTCGTATGATTTACCTTTTGATGATAATTCAAAGTTATTAAGGTAAAACAACGGAATAGATGATTATTTATATATTTAATGTGTGATGCAACCAAAACTACGCATTGACATAATTTAATATAAAAAAAATCATAAAATACAAATATTTAATATGTTTTGATTTTAATTTATTTTATAAATAAAAATGAAAAATAAATTTATAAAAAATAAGAGAAAAATATAAATAATATAATAATTTTTAAACTTTTATTTTAAATATATTTAAAAATATCTTATAGTATAATTATCATAAAAGAATAAAAGCTAATTGTGATATGATAGTTAACCCTATTAGCATTACAAAAACTAACTCTCTTGTACTCTCTTACCAAATCTTGTATAATACAAGTATTTGTAAACCAAAATTCTTATCAAATATAAGTTCAATTTGATGATAATGTTAAACAAAGTCACTTTTGATTGATTGGAAAAAAGCAAGACCTTAATTCTAACTTGTTGGAAAAAAGTAAAATTTTAATAAATGTTCAAGTTTCTAAACAATGCCCTTTAATATCAAGTAAGAAAATGATTCAGGGATTCATGAAGAGAAATAAATATGATGATTAACAGGTTTATAAATATGCAATCTCATATCCTATTATTTGTATTTAATTTTGTGAATGCCTCTACTCTTATAAAGAGAGAAGTTGTATTTTCTTTTATAGTAGTAAAATTACTTCTTCAGTTTACTAGTCTTTATTTTAGTTGCAGTGTATGCTTTGTACCATTATTTTTTAATACTTATCTTATCAAAATTCAAATTTAATAAGATAAAGACATAATAAAAAATTATCATATTTCACAAAAATAAAAATAAAAGTGGAGTTAAAAAACCAAATTAGTTCCTCCTCTTTCTTAGATATAACAAATTCCTGGTAAAATCTTTCCCTATCCATCTTCATACCACATTGCTCCATTCCACCTTTTACAAAAACTTTGATCGCCCTGTTTCATTCTCTTTGTACTTCGATGAAGCTGATCCTATTCCTCTTTGGATACAATTTTCATAGTTTGAATATGATAACCATTTAAGATTGAATCTGAAACCTGAAACTGATTTTAAAAGTGAACGATACGCAATCCTTTCTAGTAAGTTCTTAATCAATAATATGCTTTAACGACTATATTATTACGCTAAATTATATGTGTGAATTGATTTATAATTGATAGACTTTTAATAATAATTAATTTTTTTAAGAAAGAATTGATATTAACCATTTTTAGTAAGACAAAAATTTAACATATAAAATAAATTATTAAAAATAACTTATTATTTAATCATGATTCTCCTCTCGCTAGAAATATTCAATATCAATTTTCTTAAAAAATTAATTATTACTAAAAATCTTTCCCAACTTTTGGAATCAATTTATAAACTCATTCTGTGAAGATTCTGAACTAGAACTCTCCGGCAATCTTTCTGTACAGAAGGATATGGCTGGAAGGCATCCAACTCAATGACAATGGGAATTATCAACCGCCAAATTTAGCCTATCCCATAATAACACTCATGTATAGGCTTGTTTTCACTTTAAGATTTTTATTTCAAAATTTTTTTAATGTTAATACTATTTTTTCTTACATTAAAATATTATTCAACAACTTAATCTCATATCCAAACATAAAATTGAAGTGGCTTGATTATATTTTTATTAATATTGGATATATATTGAAGTTAGAAGGATTTTTTATTTTAAAAGAAGAGATATTGATAAAAATTTGAGAGTATATCTTATACACGTGACCATTCACTAACTTTCATTATTATTTTTTTTTTTATGATTAGAAGAATAATTTTAGATTTATATAACAAAAAAACAAGTTTAAAAATAATAATAAATGTCACTACAACACTCATAAATCATGAATTTATTTCTGGCAATAATGTGCACAAAAACTGAACTCAAAAATAGATATGGTTGCAAACTAGTAAATTACAGACACATTGAGCTGAGAGAATTGAGAAGCACTCAACTAACAAAATCTTACAATGCTGTTTATCCAGAGTGTTGGCAACAAGCAACTCTCACCAACCAATAACCACAAGGCTTCTATCCTAGCTTCGGTTCCGAACCTACTCGTGACCGTTGCACCGAACCAAGATTTAAATTTCCCCATCCCCTCCTCACCATCTTCATCCTCCATTTCTCCACAAAAGCCACTTACTCTTCTCTCTCTCTCATTTTTCCAACAATATAGCAATGGTGTCTAAGATCAAGAGAACCTCATCAATATCCATCAAGGACCGCCGCAGTAGCCACCGTCCAAGGCGGAAATCCTCCATAAAGCATGTGGTGGCTGCCTCCTCCGCCGTCCTAGCCTCCATTCAGCGCCGCATCTCCAACCTCTTCTCCAAATTGGCCAGAATCCGTAAACCAAATCGCCACAAGAGTTACAAAATCCTCAGGAAAACCCATTTGCAACATTATGAACATTTGCATTGTGACGAAGAAGAATCCGTGAATGCCATTAGTGGAACCGTGTTCTTCAACAGCTTTCAACCGCGATTGACTGCCTCTGATAAAAGAACAGTCTTTCTCGATTTGGACGAGACCTTGGTTCATTCTAGGCCTGACCCGCCTCCGGAAAAGTTCGATTTTGTAGTAAGACCGAAAATTGACGGTGAATTCATGAATTTTTATGTGTTGAAGCGACCGGGAGTTGATGAATTTTTGGAATCTCTGGCGGCGAAGTTCGAGGTGGTGGTTTTCACCGCTGCCATGAAAGAGTATGCGTCCATGGTGTTGGATCGGATTGATCCGAAAGGGTTGATTTCGGAACGGTTTTATAGAGATTCTTGCACACCACTGGATGGAAGATTAGTGAAGGACCTGTCTCGCATGAGTAGGGATCTGAAACGGGTTGTTATTGTTGATGATAACCCGAATTCGTATGCGAACCAACCCGAAAATGGGATCCCAATTAAGCCCTTCATTGATAACCTTTGGGACCAAGAGCTGAGGAAATTGATAAGGTTTTTCGAGGTATCTGATTGCTGCGATGATATGAGGGATGCTGTGAAGGATTACCTGACTGAGGAAGCTTAGAACTTTGCAATGTTTTAATCTGTAATTCCATTCATTTTATTCCAACTGAAATTATTTCAAGTCATTTGAAAATAAACATTAATATTTATGTTGTCAGTATATTTATAAATAAATTTTATTATTAATATATTATAAAATATAATTAAAAAATAAATTATGATTTTAACATAATAAGTAGAATATTAGGATAATAGTAAAGTTATTTTATTTCAAATGAAATGAAATTTAATAAAATTATTTATAAATTTAACAAAATTTATAATGGTATAAATATAATTAAAATAAAAATTATAAATAAAATAAAATTTTAAATTTAAATTCAAAAATTATTTAAGAAGAAATTTATTTTAAAATAATTTTTTTAAAAGTTTTAAAGGGAAGGGTAGTGTTGATATGTTTATATAGTCGAAGACAAGCCAACTCAGTTGAAAAATGACTTGTTCATGTCAAATTACGGGGGAAAGTGTACATTATTGTATTGTTAAATTGATTACAGCTTATCTTGTACCCTTACTTGTGTGTCACGAGATGATAGCTTTTTAGTTGAAATTGTACGATGCATATTATCAATTTTTGATCAACATGCCAATCTTCTAATAAATTCAAGTCATATTTAAATAGATAATTGGGGCACTGAGAATTTTGTCACATATACAACCAAAATCCCATGAGCAACATGTCCAGCAAGCTAACATGAGTGTATAGTCAAAGTATTAGCATATATTAAGTCCTAAAGAATGTGACACACACACGAAGCCTTATAAGCCTCAGTACATATAGAGAAAAGATTTTTTTAAAAATAAAGAAAAAGACAACTCCATTTTATTATTATATGCCTTATTACATAGTTTTGAATGTATAAAGAGAGTATCTTCTGATCCCTAACTCGAGTCATAGTGCCCACCCAATTACAGGACGCACCCCCCTTAAAGAGCATTTTAAGCAAAAATCATAATGACAGGAGTAGACATATTTTTTTTTGGGCTAACATAAGGATTTTTCTCCTAACTCCTAAGGGTTCTAATGCATCATCTCATATGAACACGAAAATAAAAATGCAATGATCGCATCTATGTATTTTTCTACTCATACTAGACAAACGATTGATGCTAAAAAGACACAAATACTCCCAAAATGGAAAAGATTCAGAAAAATAATTTACAAGTGTATTTCCTTCCAAATTCGCACCACAAGGACTTTTATTCATGTTTGATTTTTACGTTAAGTCTCATCCAAAATCGAACACGTTTGCTTGTTGAATTGGTTCATATGGTTGACTTGTGACATTCTTTCCCACTTTAAATGTCAATGCCATCATTGATGCCTCAACCTGACATAGCTTCTATGAAAGTTTCTCCTTTTGAGCGCTAGCTTCTCGAATCTTCACGTGGATTTTTAGCCTGTTCCACTCGAACTTCTTCTTTGACCACTCTACTTGTCTTTTTGAACTAATATCATTCGTGAGGCTTTAATGAATGACACCCTCAATCTGACATAACTTTTAAGATCGTCATCAGTCTACTACTCCTTAGCTCCTTTTTAGACTTTCTTTTGGCCGTCTCCTTGAACTTGCCATTGCACATTTGCTTTCCCTCCATAACTTTTGGTAGTTGCCTCCACAACTTTAGTGTCTTTGATGAGGCTACATTTGCAAACTTTGTATTCTACCTCTGTAAACTTAATTTCGTTATTCTGACACAAACTCACATATCAATGTCTCCACAACTCTTCCGGCTTTGTTGCCTCTGCAACTTCACCTGTCTCACTACCTCTGCAGCATTTGGGTTGTTACCTTTGTAATTGAGGCTTGCCTCACTACCTCTATAACGTGCAACACACTGTTCCTACACAACTCTTGATTCGACTCACTACCTCTGTAGCATAAGTGTGTGTTACCTCCATAACTTGTGTGCTTGCTTCATATTTTAGACGTTTACTGACAGATAGCCTTACATCTAATATCCTATACTGTCGATATGACAAATGCAAGTCATATATCTTATTCACATGCAAGTCTTATACCTTGCTCACAAAACATGGCCTGCTAGCAAGTTTTATACCTTGTTTACAAGTCTGCTCGTGTTGGGTTTGATCAATCCACTATACTTCCATTACACAACTTTCACACTCAATTAGATCCTCCTAACCCTCTCTGAATTGACACCCTCATGATATTTCTTGACCATCATAGTTTTTCCAGAATTGATGCTATCTTGCACCATAGTCCTCACGGCGCCTCCTAAATTTGTTCCTCAAGTGCTATCTCCTAGAAGATGATATTGGCCCATCTCCCACGACCCTTATAACCACTCACTAGTATCATTGCCCTTATAGTAAATTTTTTGATGATCGGTGCTTTCTCTCTTGGCATTTCTTCAGTGACATTCCTCTGAAAACTCTTTGTTTAATCGCATCCTTGTGATGGTTCCCCCGCATCAACAGGCTTTGATGGGGGTTGAGCATCCAGCATCCTCCACTCGAGCTCGAGTTTCACTTTGTCTGTGCACGAGCGATTGTGAATCTCATAGTCATTGCCACAAAGTCTGTCTTGTGACTATGTAATGCTAATCTGTTATGTTTCGAGGTCATTGTTGCTACTTTTTTACGCGACTATGTAGTTCTAGCTCACTAAGCGGATATCATTACCACTTGTCATGCAGCTATATTGTATTAGCTCCCTAGTATCTCATCTTGAATCTTATGGATTAGCGCTGCCTCTTGATCATTACATCCATATATAGTGCATAATGGATCCCTCATAGATCATTTCTATTCCCTCCAAGTTTACTTATTTGAGTAAAATTCATGCCCCCTAACACGATTTTGGACTCTTTGAATAAGAGTGGTATGCTCAATACATCACAAGATATATGTGATCTTGCAAAATGTGTCTACTATCTGTTGTGGCCATGCTTTCTCAAGCACAATTGTGGCTTTGCCCTCTAAGCTTCAGCGGCAACTAATATGTCCCTCATGGATATGGTCAAGCTTTTTCTATAAGACCAAAGCTTTTCTCGGGGCTTTCTTCCCGCTAGATAAGTTATCAATTCACTCACTCTCTCGAGTAGTTTGCATTCCATTGAATGCTTACTATGAATGAGCGCATAATCAATATCACATGCTATACAACAAGTCTTCCAACTTCTGCACATGCTTGCACTCGATGCACCATCAACATTCTCTTGAATATAATATCTCGCACATTAGCCCTTGAATTGCTCCAACCTCTTGCACCTTTCATGGTCAAGTCCTTAGTAGCATCTCTTCGCTGTTTCTCACAAGTGTTTGCTTGACTCACAAACTCCATATGCTTCCGAAAAACTGAATCTATCCCAATTATGGCCTACCTGATTTGCTCTCTCTAGTATAACTGAGCTCTGATATCAATTGTTACAGGTCGATAGCTTTCTAGCTGAAATCATGTGGTACGCATGATGCCAACTCTTAGCCAATATGCTAGCCTTTTAATAAATTCAAATCACATTTGGATAGATAATCAAGACATTGAGGATTTTGTCACTCATACAACTAAAATCTCATGTGCAACATGTCCCATAAGCTAAAATAAGCGTGTAGTCGAAGCATTAGTGCATATCGAATATCAAAAAAAGTGGCACACAAGAAGTCTCTAATACATACTGAGAATTGACTTTTTAAAAATAAGAAGAGAAACAACTCCATTTTATTAATATATACCTCGTTATATAGTTTTGAATGTATATGGGAAGTATATCCAATCTCTACACTCTGATCCTTAACTCGAGTCACAGTACCTACCCAATCATCGAACATGCCTCTTAAAGAGCATTCTAAGCAGAAGCCTTAATGGCAGAAGTAGATATATTTTTTCCGAGTTAACATGAGGAATTTTCTCCTAGAGGGTTCTAATACACAATCTTATATGGGCATGAAGATAAAATACAATGATCACAATTATGTATTTTTCTACTCGTACTAGACATATGATCGATTCTAAAAAAACATAAATACCTCCAAAATGGAAAAAATTTAAAAAAATAATTTACAAATGCTTTTACTCTTAAATTGGCACCACAAGATCTCCTATTTGTGCTTGATTTTTACGCCATGGCTTGTTCAAAACTGAATACATTTACTTATCGATTTATTTCACAAGGTTGACTTGTGACACTATGAAAATCCAAGATTTGAGGACAATGTTGTACAATGCCACTACCTTCTAAGTTTGAAAATATTTCTAATTCTATAAACAAGAGATATTCATTCAAGCATTAACTAGACTGCTTTTACTGAGAAAAAATATTGTTAAGTACACACTTAATCATTTTAAGATGTTTCTTAAATTTGCACTCATAACATAATTACACACTTAATCTTTTTAAGATGTTTCTTAAATTAATTAAATTTAATATGTTTCTTAAATTGGTTTAAATTAATTGTGTTCAAGGTCAAAATCCTAATGACGATAAAAAAAAAATAACAATTTCTTTTGCTGTTATTAAGATTTTTTTTTAATAACAAAAAGGGTGGTAAGCCATTCAACATATACAATACCTTAAATTTATATATAGGACTCTACATAGAAAAAGCCTAGAAACAAAAATTAATAGCTAAAATACATTAAATTTATTGTGCCTTGAATTGTGTACATATAATACTCTAGTACTTTAAGTTCGCGCATCGGATCCACTTTCATCTATACTTCACCCATAAACTTAGAGTGATTTAATATGTTTTAATCTACAAGTAATATATATCACAAAAAAAGTATGACATATATAGATATTATGTATTATTATTTTAATTTTTATTTAAATTCACATATTTATAATAAAAAATTATTATATGTAAATATAAAATTTGATGAATTTTAAATTATTTTAGTTTTATGAATAATAAACATATTGATTTTATATAAAAGTATGACATATATACTTCACCCATAAACTTAGAGTGATTTGATATATTTTAATCTACAAGTAATATATATCACAAAAAAAGTATGACATATATGGATATTATGTATTATTATTTTAATTTTTATTTAAATTCACATATTTATAATAAAAAATTGTTATTTTAAATATAAAATTTGATGAATTTTGAATTATTTTAATTTTATGAATAATAAACATATTGATTTTATATAAAAGAAATAGTTTGGTTAGAAATATTTATAATAAAATAATGTATTGTAAAAAATGCACAAAATTCCCTTTATTTTGGTTGAAAAATATCATGCATATGTTCTATTTTATTTATTATATATATACACACACTATTTGTAGATTAAAATGTATCAAACTCTCTAAAATTATGGGTGAGAAATACATAGATATAAAATACACATGACTATAAGGGAGATTGATGTATTTTAGCTAGAACAAATTATATCACTAAGCATGTTGGTGTTGCTACTAGAAATTTGATCCTATATCTTATTTTAGTCATATTAAACTTATAGGTGTTATTTGTGCATAATGAAGAAATAAATGTGTGCGAATAACAAATAAGTTGTAATTCAACATTAAGAAAATTTTAAAACAAATGGCACATTTAGAAGGATCACAATTTGAAGACTTGGATTTGTAAATTAAGTTTCTGGCGTCAGAAAACGATTTCGATAATTTAGACATTTTTGGGCCATAAGACAAGGACAGTGCTTTCATTGTGAGTAAGGCCAATGATTTGAGGAGAAGAAATAGGTAGGTTGGTGAAGAAGGACCACAACAAGGCCACCTCTTAAAGTTTTAGGTTCAGCTGTAGTCTTTTTCGGGTACAACCCTCTAGCGATTGGAGAAGTTCACATCGTTGTTCCAAGTCAAACATGTTTTCTCAGTCTGTTTCCTCATCTTCCACATTTGTTCTTACAGACTACTAAAGTTTCTACCATTAAACCCTGGGTCACCACATTATTGAATGAAAGTATCACACTGTAGAAAAGAGACGATCTTATGTCTATTGGAAACATCGTAGCTGTGAGTCTTAGGCCATTGTTAGTATGAACAGAAAGCTTAAATGCTAAAATTAAACCTCTCTTTTCTACTGCATTTCAACCATTTTGAAGTTCCAGGCAGCATGAAAAATTTGAATTGCCTATAAATAGCCACTAAGTTCTAGTCAGCCCTAATGATAGTTTTTCAGGAACTGATTCTTTCCTGTGGTCCTTTTTACCAGAGAACCCAGATTTTGGTAAAGTTACAGTACACATCGAGACCAAATGGGTGTTTCCTTTTCATATCACACTTTCACATATTCCTAATCATATTTTACAGTGGCTTAGCATAGCAGCCACTGCTTTTCTATAGCATAATTTTGTCAGTTCTGTACCAATGTATCACTACAATCTGCGTTGATTAACTTTCCTTGAAGTCCTCCAATGCATATCTAGTTGGAAGTTACTATTTTCTTAAGTGTGATTATTCTTCATAAAGCAAGTCACCAATCAAGCTAGTGTAGTGATCCATTTAAGCATTCAAGATTAGTATTAACAAATAACAAATGATAATAAGTATTCAATCACCCACACAAAAATCAAACCAAATAAACACTACTTCAGACTGATTGGCAAGGATCAGGCTCATGATACACCAGCGACAAACACTAAAAACTGGACTTATCACACCCAGTCGCACAGTAATGAAAAATTGTGTCACCATTTCCGGGTTCTGAAATATGTGATGCGCTATCTATTTGATGATGACAGAGAGATCCAAGCTTGGATTCCTCTTTAAAGGGCACATCTTCATGTTATTATAATGTAATCTTCATCACTCACCTCTGATCTAACTGATAACTTGAATTGCCCTCAACCAGCCCAATGTAAAACTACAATCGCCATCTGAAAATTTTAATACCAATTTCTTGACCACCATCACAACCCCTCTGTTACAGTTCTCTGAAATTAAACATAATACCAAGTCACTTTTCGTTGCCAACTGAGTAAGAGAAACAAAAATTGAGAAGTAGACGAAGCCTTCTTTCTCTCACCAAAATTATCAGCATTGGCCGAACTTTAAGATCCAAATCAAAATTGATAAATCTTAAATACTTTCTTAGCAACCAGATGACAAAAAGCAAAAGAGTTTTTTTCCTCCTACTTTTCTGGTTCACGAAGCGAATAAAGAGCAAAAAATTCAAACGTTTTCATTTCCAATCCGTCTCTGCTATTTTACAAATAAGGTGCACGAATGACAGCTTGAATCAGTACAAAACCAAAAGCAATGAAATTGAAAAAATTTCTACCAATTCTTACAAAATAAGAGAAGAAATAGAAAAAAGCAAAAAAAAAAAAAATGGCAGCCTAAAAAAAAGTTACAAACTCCACAATCTGAAGGAGCCAGATCTTGATGCCAAAAGAGCAAAACTGAACCAATTCTCACCAGATCAACCACAAGAGAAAACCTGCTGAGGCAATCTTCTTGCCTCAGCTTTACTAAAGCACATGTCATCTAAATCCTGGCTTCTGCACCAACTGCACTTCAAGTTCTGTGAGCACTGAGACAGAGACACCATCTCTTCGCAACTTGGAAGCTGACTGGTCCTAAACAGTCGCCGAGCCGAAGCATCGAGAGGCATTCTACGGCCATATCTTGGAAACCCGTGTGAGGATTGAAGGAAAGAAGCTAGAAGGAGGGAAAAGAAGATTGAAACAAAAATCGATGGATTGGATTTGCAGAGAGAGGACGCCATGAATGCGATGCAAGGATGAAAGCTTTGAAGTTGGAGAATGGTGAAGGTTTTGCAGGGATGGGATTTATTTGACTAACAAAAGAAGCAGCCTTGGAGCTATGCAGATTGAAGGGAGCAGTGCAGACACGAAGCGACAAGCCGGTTAACCCTGACACGTTTACGGTATGAGACGAAACGTTTTCTTTTGGATGACGAAAACGAAACCCAACCACATGAAACGACAACGTTTGAGACTGAGTTTGGATCTTATCTTAATATGACATCGTTTAACGGATTTCCCTAATTGTGATGAGCCTGGTGGGGTGAGCAAAATCGGACCGGATATCTTTGCTTAGCCGGCACCCTTTTTAAAATAAAATATTTAACTCCGATCTAATTACAATTTTAATATTTTAATATATCATTAAACTCTATAAAAATATAAGACGTATCCATGCTTATGTATGTATTATATTTAATATATATAAAAGAAAAAATGTGAAAGAAAATATTATTATATATATAATATTGATTCTTAATAATTAAGATTTATGTCATATAATATATGTAAAATATATAATACAAATAAAAATTTAATATGTTTATATAAAACAAAGTCTGACTGGGCGAACCCCACTTCAAATATGCAAATTCAAAATTGACCTATTTATAAAATAATATCTAAAATTTTGTTCAAGTCCGACCCTCATGTGTAACTTTCTGTTTAATCTTTGCTTGTTTGAGACTGGATCCAAACCAAAAATGGGACCGGGCCACGTTTGTTTACCAATAATCTTAGGAGGAAGTAAAAAAGAGAAAATAAAATACAATAAACCAATAATAAAATAAAAAAATTGATGTTTAATTTAGTTGGATAGAATGGACTGGAGTGAGAATAGAATGGAATGTAATGTTCATTCTATAATTATGTTTGATATATTTAATAATAGAATAGATGTTTCATTCTATTTTTATATTTGATATAATAAAATATTATATGAATAAAATAGAAAAAAATAATTAATTATAATAATATTATTGTAACAAAAAAATAAAACACTTATCTAAAAATAGTAAAAAGACATGTGAGCCTTTAATTTCTCAAGTTATATAACAATCGTATGTAATTTAAACAGGTGAATGCCAATAAAATAATAACTAAAACATACAAGATAAATATTTAAGTTATATTTTTCATATATTCATAACATTGATTGTCAAATTTTTTTAATATTTATTAATAACGTGTCATTGGGTTATTTTTCAAGTATACTAGCATTCTTTTTATAATTTTCATTTTGCTTATATATTAATAAATTTTAATTCATTGATTTTTATATTATATTAAATAATTTTATATAATAAATCACAATTATTTTATAAATATTATTAAAACATATTAGCTTAAATTCTATTATTAAAAATATAATTATCAAAATAATTTTATGATAAAAGTATTGAAAAAGTGATATTTTTTATTATCTATTAATATAACAATACTCGAAATCTCACTGTTATGACAAGGTTTTTTTGATCAGTCATTTTTTTTACACATGTGAGCCTTTGGCTCTTTTTGTCTTTCTTTTATTGTGAATGTTTTTCTTTCCAATTTTGTTTCTATACCATTTTTCTTTCTAAGACTCTTAATTTTTTTTATAACTGAAATGTTCTTTTCATATTAAATGAAAACATCTACCGTCAAAAGAAATAAATTTTAAAATAAAACTCCTCCATTTTTTAAAGAAATTAATTATAAATTTTATATTAATATAAATATAATTATTTTGCATGTAATAAATTTTTTTGACTATTTGTTTAAAAAGAAATAAATTAATATGGAAAAGTTTTAAAAGAAATAAATTCTAGGAAGGAAGACTACTTGATTCTAGAGGGAATATAAGGGCCCGTTTGATACACCGTATTAGGCTTGATAGGATAAGCTAATACAATACATTATGAATCTATCAATCATTTGGTATAACTAATGTATTGTATAAGCTTATCCATCAAACCCCTCTTATCCATCAAAATGATGGATAACCTAATCAGGCTTAGA
>JANHAO010016634.1:0-14287 GCA_026873985.1 Saraca asoca
ATATTAGTCTACCTTGCCATCATACTCTTGCCTCAGCAATACTTCTGGAGCAATATAAGCAGGAGTTCCCACAGTTGACTTTGGTTGTGAATGAAGCACAGAAGACTGTCAATAAAAACACTTATTAGATTTGTAACAAAGGAAACCAAAGATATGACAATCTGCAAAACTCCAAAATTAATTGGAAAACAACAAATTAAAGGGCTGTCAAGCAAGAAGAAAATTGAAATGACATACAAAACAAAGATAGAAAAAGTTCATTTACAATCTCCCACTTTGCACGTTCTTTACCTTGGGATGTCAAACACAAACAAGGGTTGAAATTGCCAAACAACATTCAAAGGCACAACAGCTAACAGGTCAAATGCATCAAGAGCACAAAATATATGAAAAAGCTTCATTTCAAAGAATTAATTACTCAATCAGAAAACCATTTGGAAGTCACACCAAAAAAGGGCAAGTGAATAAATACACCCTTACCTTGGAATACCCAAAATCACATATCTTCAAACGAGGTGCCGGGCTTCCATCCAACAAGGTGTTTTCCAACTTCAAGTCCCGGTGGCATACTTGCTTCATGAACAGACATAATATACAGAAAATCAGTAAATCAAGTATAATCTTCAGTAGGCCAGTACATTATCTATATTGTATTCTAGCATAGTTTAAGTACAATTCAAAGCAAAGGGGGTTAAGAGTCTATTTACCATTGCATGACAATAGCTGACCCCAGATATGAGTTGTTGAAAGAAGAAACGTGCCTGCAGTGTAACCCCAGGTTAATAAGATACACAGTGAATGCATTAGATGTACGTAATTTTCTAACTGAAAGACAAGGTGTAAAAAAATGAATAAATTGTATACAACAAACCTCATCCTCAGTAAAACGCCCTGCATTGCAGATTCGCTCAAAAAGTTCTCCTCCAGATGCATATTCCATTACAATGGCCAGATGAGTAGGTGTTAAAATGACCTGAATGAAATTCAACAAACACAGCATGTAAATTTGCTTCCCTCTCTTCTGAACAAGAATGACACAAAAATGCAATGATAAGCTAAGCTAACCTCCTTAAACCTAACAATGTTAGGGTGTCTCAGAGACCTGTGATTGATGATTTCTCTCTTAACATTTTCGTCAATCTGTTACACACAAATAACACAAAAGTGCCAAGGTCGCCTTCAGTAAGAATCTAAGTTTAAATGAATAAAGCATAAGAAAAGCAAAGAAAAGCTGACAACAAGGATTGCATATCATCATCAAAAATTCTGCATAGTGATCGTAGTTGTTTTCAGAAGTTAGAATACGATGGCCGAAAGGTTTCCCTTTGTTTGACAGTTTCATAGTGAACTAATGAAATCAAATCCACACAGTAACATTCACCACTGAAATATTGCAAGGCTTTTCTATAGGGCTAAAATTGTACCATCCTTTCCTACTCAGCAACCCTGTCTCACCTTGTTCAGTACCACAAGTCAGAACAACAAAAGAACAACTGTCCAAAAAGCAACATGGATTACCATTAATCCACTAGTAAATTTTTACAAGCCACTCCATCATCAAAGCAGTAAGGTTAGTGAGACGTACTCGTCTAGCATTACACGACCAGAAAATTAATGGGGCAAAACTGACTATAGTCAAATAAGGTCATTTGATGAAAGTATGGAAAGAGGAATTGAAGTCCACCACAATAACAATTTAACCCCTAATTAATGGTAATAAAAAAAAACAGAAAAAGTGGTTTTTCTTTCTCTCTCTTCTGATCAACGGGAAACAGATAATACCACGATATGCATAACACTGATAGGCGTTGAAGTGTTGAGTAGGCCTTAAAATGTTTTCCATATTTAGCATTACGAAACCACGGACATAACGAGTCAGAGAAGGTAAAAAAGATACTAGAAACCAGTCACAAATAATAAATACCAATTTTTACCAAAACTGAAACAAATATGGAAACCCAACACATCCTATAACTAATAGCATACGCTACCATAAAGCAGCAGCAACCACGGACTAAACAACCCCTTAAAAGGAAGGAAAACATAAAAAGGTAATTTCTTAATTCCACAGAGGAAATATTAGGGAAAAAAAAACAAAAAAAAAAGGGGAAGTTTTAGAGTCTCACCTTATCCCCTCGTTCAATATACTTCACGGCGACAAGCTCTTTGGTCTGCTTGTCCGTCATGAGCCTGGCGACCCCGAAATTTCCGGAACCAATATCTCGGACGAAATCGTAGCGGTCGCTGTCGTGCATAATAGGCATATCCATGCCTGGTCCAATGGTCATCGGTGGCCGATCCATTAAAAAAACCTTGTTTTTGCAGAAAACCCGATTACATTAGACACCAAAATACGATGGAGTTGCCGGGAAGAGAAGATTAAGCACAAAAACGATCATCAACTAGCTGAATGAGTGAATAGCTGAAAACTCCAACGACTCTCCCTTTCTAAACGGATTAAGCTTATATATATTTATGTATATATATATATATGAACAAAGAAAGATCGAAGATTTGGTGAGTGAGATAGAAGGAAAGTGAAGACTTTGTACAATGGAAATGATGCTAAGCAAAGAGAGACGGATAAAATCGAATGGATACAGCACAAATGAGAATAAGACAGGAAACGGCATCGTTTAGCTCGTGTTTGAGCTGACGATGACGCCGCTTGAGCTGGCTGCCTCGTAAGCAACATTGTCGCTTTTCTCTACCCTTTGTTTTCCTGTGTGCGTTTTTATTTATTTATTTATTTATTATTATTATTATTTTATTTTATTTTATTTTGCTTTAAGAAAATAGCATGTGTATTTTGAGCCACTTGAGGATTGGACTGTATCGCAAAAGTGACAGGACGGTCCCCTCCTGATTGGATACGTTTTGGTGGTCAAGTGGGGTCTGATCGAGTGCCGCGCATCAGTAGCATGCGTTTGGTGACTACATCTGACGGTCAACGAATTGGAGTGAAAGTGATTGGGGTAAACCCGTAAACGGGAACTGGCAGTGCCCTTTTGGCCGCCGGAGATATTGGAAAATAAAAACAACAAAGATAAGCTGAGCCAACCAAAGGATTAAGTAATTGTTAAAATAAATAAGTGCAAGGGAGGAGTGAGGGAGAATTGAGAGTGGCAATGAGCAGAAGATGAAAATTAAAACAAATTTTTTTAAGTAGAATCATGAATCATTTAACACATATATATATAATATTGTGAATTTAAATATGAAATATTAAATAAAAAAATCATATAATAATATTAAGCATCACTCTATTATTAATAAAAACGACCTTTGAGTGACATGAAAAGTTGTTATAGGGAAGCATCTCTTATCTTAAGGGAGATTTTTGTATTGTTGAGATTCAGGGACCTTATCTTTGCCTTTTTTTAACATTTTTATCAGAGGGTGAGTGAAGCCTTAAAAGCGTTAAAAGCGTCCAACCAATTGGAGCAGCCTTAAAAGCGTCCAACCGGATGCAAAATAAGCCATAACCATTAGTTTATGGACGACCAGTACCATAAAACGCAACCAATTGGACGCTGCATTTTTTTATGTCTTTCCCTTTCCCTACCCATGTAGATATTATTGATGCTATGCGAAAAATAAAATAAAATAAAGGCAGAAAGGTAAAATACCAGAGCAAACCAAAGACATGGCCACAGACTCTTTTTCCCCTTTTGCCCGATGAATACAGAGAGTTTGGATGCTTTCTTCCTCAGTTTTCACCTGGATACTAAAATAATAATAATAATAATAATAATCATAGATTTTAAAGCTATATCTCCTCTTAGGTAGTTACATAAGGAATTCAAATTTTTAAAAAGTTGAGGGTTTATATGTTATATTATTTTTTTTATGTTATTTATTTAACTTATTTATTTTAATATTTAAAAGAAGATAATTCAATTATTAAAACACCCAATTTTGGAGAGAATATCCACCTCTTAATTATTAATTGATTTACAAAGAGCTACATAGCTCATGCATGTAATGATGTAATGAAGAATATGTGAGAAATTGAAAAATTAAATAGTCAATTAATATCATGTTATAAACCATCAATTCAAATTTATACAAATAAATTAATTAGAATAATAATTATAATAATTGTATCTTACGTTATGTAAGAATCTACTGTAGCAAAAGTCTAATTTAGCAAGTTCTTTCTTTATAACCATAACAGAAAAAAGGGGAAAAAAACAAAAATTAAAGTATCAATAAGACAATCACAGCTCTACTAGAGTATAAGTCGAGATTTACCTTATCGTAACTTTACAAGGCCAGCTGACCCATTATTATTGGCCTAATGACAAGACTCACACCACTAATGTTTATCAATAGTATAGGTGTCATTATAAGTCCATTAAGTTGATCACATAATTAATTGATCCAAAATAATTAGTTATCATGATATTTATTCTATAATATCCCGAATTTTTTAAAATTAATTTTGATAATAAAATGATTTTTTTAAAAATTCAAAAAAGTAAATTTGAGAATTTCAAGAATTTCAAAACTATAAATTTTGGACTACAAAAAGTCCAAATATAATACAAATAGATTATATAAATTTTAGGAAATCTCAGGATATTAGAATTCCTATTTTTGGATACTCATAAAATAAAATTTGTGTATTCAGAATTTAATTTATGGAAAACTATAAAAATATCAAAACTAGGGCTACAGGTAACCAGCAAATATGAATTTATATTCGTTACGAAAGAAATTATTTTAATTAATTTATGTTAAAATTTCATGGTCACTAGTAATCAATAAATTTTGTAGACTCAAAGTTTAAGTCAAGGGAAGTTGACTTACACTTTTAATTTCCCACTTTGCGCTCCTAAAGTCGGTTTCTTTTCCCTTTTCTTTAGTCATTTGTTTGCCTTCATGCAAAAATACTCACATTTCAATTTTTGCAAGCTTTCTTTCTCTATAATCACTCTCTCTCCTCAAGTAAGTCACACCTCTCTTCATGTTATTTTCTCTTATTTTTACTGTTAGTTCCTCTCTTCTTCATCTTCAATTTAATATCAAAATCATATTGAATCATTAAGTAAAATATGAGGTATGAATTTTTTAAGTTTACAGTTACTATTTATGTCACTGTTCAACCCATAAACTCACCTGAATTTTCTAAAGTTTTAAAGCTTTTGTATATTTAGGTTATTTCTTTGCAATGGAACCATAGCCCAATTATATTTGATTGTTTAGTGGAAGAAAAACCTTGAAATAACTAAAAAGCTAATATGTTTTACTTTTTGTTTATGAAGAGTATTAAAGATTTTTAGTTGGATCTTGTGTTGCCAACCTATATATAAGTAATTCTTACCTTTCTTGTGAATTATATTACATTTGCTGCTTGTCATCTATTAAATGATGGTGCAAGTTGAGGAAAAGTGGGTATATATGATTTTGTGATAAAGTTTGAGTAGAATAGATTTGTTGATATAATGCTTAGATTTCTGCTGAAATAGCAGAGTTTTATGCATGTTTAAGTTTCCAAAACGTGTTGTGTTAAATTCCTAGTACGTGGCATGAGATTGGAAGTTATTTCCCCTATTTTTCTGTTGTTTTCCTATAAACCCAAATCGCACGGTTTGAATCGCAACTTTTACACTTAACCCACGATCATGCTCACAAGAATCCAGCATTTTTGTTCTTAATACTCGAATCATGATTTTAACTAAATTCGTGTGATTCAAATCAAACCTTCCTACTATATTTTTCAGATTTTAATCACGATTCTGATCATATTTGAATTTAGACTTCTCAAAAGATTGCAAGTTTTGACAAGCAGACTTGCATTTACAACTAATTTTCCTCGAGTCGAATCAAATTTCAAGCCCGATTCTACTTACGATTTTGATCGTACCTCAAAAAATTTTCACATTTTTTAACTCAATTCCACTTAGATCTAAGGTATCTCTTATTCCCTTTGGTCTAATCTAATATTAACTCTAACTAGTTTAAAATAATAATTAAGAAAACCTAAATGAGGAGCTCGTAAGCCAATATAAATAAATTTAATAAATGTCTATATATTAATATTATTGTAGCAATCTTAATCACTAATATGGTAATGGAATGAGAATTATATGATTAAAATTATGATTAAATGAAAACATTATGATATGGTTATTGTGAATGATATTGTTTAAAGTTTGATAATTTCCCATAATGTATGAGATGTTATACGGTATATAAGGAATGATGATAGTGAGATTATGATGGAAATGTGCCTTATGTCTTATAATTATTATGAACATGATATTATTGACAACTGTTATATGTGAAATCTAGATCGTCTTTAATGGGCTGGTGAACGGCTCGAGCACGACAAGAATTTAGCTCGCAGGATGCTCAGAGCACTAAGTCTCTAGTTCGCGTCGCTAATGACCTCTTCTGCTCAAGTTCGCCTCAACAAAACCAAGCTCGACCTCACCACTTCAAAAGATAGCAGCTCCCCCAAACCGAAGGTTCTGGCCTGCGAGGCACGACCAGCAGCCCGGGAGCTCATTAAGCAGAAGACCAGCACATGTATTGCCTAACAGACACACGGGGCCTACTTACAGAAGGCAATCTGTAGAAGCTGACTTATAGGATTTAGTCTGTCCATCCTGTCTTATACATTAAATACTCAATGTAATAGATTTACTGCATATAAAATTACATTTGTAACATCCTCTCCTTTATAAATACAAGGAAGGAGATGAACGTTAAAGAGGGCTGAAACCATTGTACTGAAACTCTGTAAAAACACTTTTAGACCAATATATTACCGTGTATGTAGGATCTGGTTTTATCCGGATTTAGTCGAACCATGTTAAAAAGCTCTATGTCTTCTGTCGCTCTTCCCCTTCTTCCCGCCTTCTTCATTCATTTACCGCCCTTAGAACCAGATTACAGTTTGAGATCCAAAAAGAATCCTCTGTTGGCTGGAGTTTGGCTAAATACCGAATTCCATTGTCAACAATAACTTGAATAGCTCTCATAAGACTTGAAATATGATTGAAAAGATGTGGTGGGGAAAAAGAACTAGATCCTGGATCTATGCATTTTGATATGATAAGTGGGATAAGGATGAGATTATATGAGATAAGGCTGGATCGGAGTAATAAGAAGATTTATTATTTTTATGCATTTTACTTTTAAATATTTTATTATTTTGTCGAATGTTGAAATGTGATATAATGATACTAAATAACATAATAAATAAGAATGGTTGTTTAAGGCCCTGAGAACTCTGATTCAATATAATGTGCTTTGTATAAGGTGATATGAAACCATACAAAAATGAGTCTCTGAAACTTAATGATTTGTTTATGAGATTAGATGTGAGAGATGATTGTGTGGCTATGATGTTGATGTATATATGTGTTATTTTTGTTAAATAAATTCATAAGTTTGGTACAAATATATCTCACTAAACCCCAAACTCATTGTTCTGTGGATTATTTTTTTTAGATTCTCAAGATATAATAGTTATACCTACCTCTGAGAAGTAAAATGAATAATAATCCGATAGAGATTACTGCTGATACTTTTACCACCATAATAGATAGTTTGCTAGGCATGTATGAGATTAGGATTCATTGTACAGTAATTTTGAATCTAGTAGGCTGCAAAGTCTTACACGAGGTGGAAATCATTCCTCTACAATCCCCAAACATATTGTTGATGATGGCCTTATGATGATTTGATTCTTGAGGGATCTATCATCTATATCTTTTGCTAACCTTTTGAAACATGTAAATAGCATGGCCATAGAGTCCTTAAAGATATAGTTAGTCTAACTTATACTTCTGATCCTTGACAAGTTATAGGTTAAACTAACTTTGTTTTACTTTGTCCTTGAAAGGATATATAGGGTGTTGTAGAAGAATGACTTATAGAGATGGCCAATAGAATGTATGTAAGTTATGGAAAATTATTGGATAATCATGAATACTATTGTTAATGGTCATGTATCTTAATGGGCAATGTCCTTGTACAATATATAAGTAGGAATACATCAAAATGACTTTCTACTACATAAGTTTTTGATTTCTCAAGTAAATAAATAAACTTGAGTGAATTAGATTAAAGTAAATTGAAGAAGGTGTAAGTGTGAATGAATAATGGAAAAAAAAAATCACAGGCTAGTGTTTATCAATTGGGAAATTGATATTCACATTGGTCATGACTAGAAAATTAGGTCGTGACATGTTTGGTATCAAAGCAATAATTTAGATTAAATCTGTGAGTATAGGCTTGCATGTAGAATTGTTTATAGCCACATAATGATGGTAGTGGTTTCATCAAGTGTGACTAAGAACAGTATCAATAGTATATGTGCACCCAAGAGCATGTATTGTTGATATCATTCCCGCTGACCTAGTAAAATATATGTTTGTGTCAATAAAGTCAAATTAGAACCCTTGTATGTCTTGAAAATCTGACTAATTTTGCAATGTAGATTATGGTAAAAACTAGAAAGCAAGAAGGCCAAGAATATGAGTTTGGTCAAGGAAGATCATCCATTGGATGAAATAGTCCACACTATAAAGTTAACAATAACCTTAAAGTTCCTCAATGGGCAGAAAATTTAGTTTAACAAACAATGGATTGCATGGTACATGCATTAAATGCATCAATACAGAAATAGAATCAAGGCCAAAATAAAGAGCCTGATAGAAACAAAAGAAACAAAAGAGATCAAACTTCTCCTACTAGGAATGAGCAAGAGAACAGATTGAGACTTGTTCATGAGTTCCTAAAGCTAAAGCCACCATAGTATGTAGGAACGGACTAATTGCACCTCTAGAAATTTTCACATTTTTTGGCTCAATTCCAATTCTATCTAAGATATCTCCTATTCCCTTTGGTCTAATATAATATTAACTCTAATTAGTTCAAAAATAATAATTAAGAAAACCTAGATGAGCAGCTCATAGGCTAGTATGAATAAATCTAATAAATGTCTATACTTTAATATTACTATAGTAATCCTAGTTGCTAATATGGTAATGAACGATAAATGTATGATTGAAATCATAATTAAATAAGAATATTATAATATGGTTGTTGTTAATGATATTGTATATGAGGAATGATTATAATAAGATTATAATGGAAATGTGTCTTATATGATATAACTATTATGAGCATGATATTACTGATAACTTGAATAATTCACATGAGACTTGAAATATGATTAATGGGATATGATAGGGGAAAAAGAACCAGATCCTGGATCTGTGTATTCTAATATAGTGAGTGAGATAAGACTAGGATTGTGGGAGATAAGGTTAGATAGGAGTAATAAGGAGATTTATTATTTTTATGCATTTTGCTTTTAGTTGTTTTATTATTTTGTGAAATGTTGAAATGTGATATAATGATATTAAATAATGTAATGAATAAAAATTGCAGCTTAAGACCCTGAGAACTCTAATTCAATATGATGTGCTATGTACAAGGTGATATGAAACCATTCAAAGGTGAGTCTCTAAAACTTAATGACTTGTTTATGAGATTACATATGAGATATGATTGCCTGGTTATGATGTTGATGCATATAATTGTTGTTTTTGCTAGATAAATTCATAAGTTTGATACAAATTTATCTCCTTGAGCTCCAAACTCACACTTCTGTGGACTATTTTTTTCAAATTCTCAAGATATAGCAACTATAGCTACCTCTGAGAAGTAAGATGAATAATGATCTGAAGGAAATTATTGTCGATACTTTCAACACCACGATAGATAATTCACTAGGCATGTATGAGATTAGGGTTCATTATATAGTAATTTGAATCTAGTCGGTTGCGAAGTCTTACATAAGGTGGAAATCATTTCTCTGCAACCCCTAAATGTATTGTTGATGATAACCTTAGGATGGTTTGATCTTTGATGGATCTATTATCTATATATTGTGCTAACCTTTTGAAACATGTAAATAGCATGGCCATAAAGTCCTTAAGGATACAATTAGTCTAATCTATACTTCTAATCCTTGACAAGATATAGGTTAAACTAACTTTTATTTTACTTTATCCTTAAAAGGATATATGGGGTGTTGTAGAAGAATGACTCATAAAGCTTGCCCATGGAATGTATGTAAGTTATGGAAAATTGTCGGATAACCATGAATATTGTTGTTTAATGAACATGTGCCTTAATGGGCAGTGTCCTTATATAATATGTAAGCAGGAATATATCAAAGTGACTTTTTACTACATAAGTTTATGATTTCTCACCTAAATAAATATACTTGAGTAAATTGGATTAAAGTAAAATGAAGTGGGTGTAAGTGTAAATGAATAATGAAAAAAAATTACAAGCTTGTGTTTATGAAATGGGAAATTAATATTCACACCGATCATGACCAGAAAATTGGGTCATGACACATTTAATTCAATAACAAATGATTTAATTAAATTATGGTAGTCCACATAAGAAAATTCTAACAATCCCCCCTTAGACAATATAGTTTAACAAACAACAAATTGGATTACAATATATGGCCACAATAATGAATGTCAAAAACAACAACAGTGATACCATTACAACCATAGGTCAGGCATAAGGACCCAATAATGCAAATCATCATATCTAATAAGATGTTAATGTCATACATGTCTTAATTACTTATGTTCCAATGACACAAATATAATGTCAAATGTGCAAGAACCTAGACATACATATCAAAATATGATCATATGTACATTTTTACAAAATGGTTCATACATCCTCCCAGTATGCTAAAAAGAGAATAAATCTTAACACAATAAAGAAACAATATCTAAATGTCTCTATCAATATGTTATAAAGCGAATATGCATAATTAGTAACATCATATATGCATATATATGAAACATATAGTAACATTATTAACATTTTACTAATCTCGAGATAATAATAACACTAATTTATCGTTTCAATAAGAAACATGAAACTCCCACTAACCTTGAACACCGAAAGGATTATCCATACTTATTATAGTCATTTGTTCACAAATAATTTTATATCTAAGCTTTTGGTTAGCGAATCCATAAGCATACAATCTGTGGCAACATGTATAATGCTTGCGTGTCTTCTCTCTAACAAATTGATACTTGATATCAAAATAATTTTACAGTCAATACTATAATTATTTTAAGAGAAGTTCACTATGTTAGCATTGTCACAACATATAATTAAGGTTCTAAATATGCTCTCTACAACTTTGAATCAAAATGTCATATTCCTTAACCAAATAGTCTCATAAGTGGCTTCATAACATGCGACTCACTCTGCCTCTATAGTAGAGGTTGTTGTAATTAACTACTTGATAGTTTCCATAGTACAGCTTCTCTTAAGATGTATCTAGATATTAACTTCCTGTCATCTAGATAATTTACAAAATCAGAGTTAAAGTAGCCTACAACAATCAGATCACCAGATTTGTTATAGGTCAGTATAAAGATTTTTTATACCTTATTAGTACTTTATAACTTTCTTTGCAGTAGTCCAATATTTCTTACCAAGATTACTAAAGTATCTCCTAAGTACACTAAACCAATAGCGATATCAAGATGTATATATACTTGAGCATATAGCAGTTTACTAACAACAAAAGTATAAAGGACCTACTTTAATCTTTATATTACTTTAAGGACACTAGGCTTTAGAAAGAATCTCACCCATTAGGAAGGATGCATTACTTGGAGAGCACATAAAACATATTGAATCTTTTAAGCACCGTTTCAACATATAATCTTTAAAATAAGCTATGAAGACCCTAGGATCTGTTATAATGGAGCCATATACCCCGTATAAAAGAGACATCGTTAAGATCCTTCATATTTAAAATATATAGATAATATATGTTTTATCTCAATCATAGGACATATAACATTGTTCTTAAGAAGAATATCATTCATATAAAACTATAATCGTAAATATACTCGTACTCAACTTAAAATAGACACACAGATTTGCATCATTCTCATTGAATTTAAGAGAAGAAACAATCTTAATAATCTTGCAATCTTATTTTCTAGACTTTTAATTCAAATTATATATACGAATCTTTTAAATTTACACACTAAGTGTTCTTTACTATTCTCTTCGAAATCATCTAGTTGGTTTACACAAATGGTTTTTGGTTAATCACTATTCAAGAAAGTCTTCATGCATTCGATGAAACTCTAAGTCAAAATGAGCTACCAATGTGATAACAACTTAAAATAAGTCTTCAATAAAAATAAATAAGAAAATATTTTACAATCAAAGCCTTCTTTCTAAATGTGGCTATTTGTCACCAATATGACCTTAAACCTCTCAATCACCTTTTGAATATCTTTTGGTCTTAAAGACCCTATTGTATCCAATAGACTTCAACTAATAGGTAACTTTATATAATCTCACATATCGTTATGTATCATTAAAGAAATACATCATTTAAAACCTTTATCCTTTCTAAAGAATTAGTACTTGAAATGGCTCCTTGAAAAAATAAAATAAAATCAATTTCATCATTAACATTAAATTCATGCTCCTATAGATATACTACATAGCCATTAGTAGTTCCTGATCTACGAACCATCTGGGATTTTCTCAAAGATATTTCATTTACAAGACTTGGTTCTTTTCTACTACCAGAGAAGCATCAAATTCTCTAACTTCCATCATTAGTTTTACCATATGTTGTATTAGATTAATTCAGTTTGTTGCAACCAGTGAAAATTCTGGTTAAATAACAACTTGTACATTTCTAAGAGAAAAATTACATGATTTTTCACTCCCATTGTCTTACCAATCATCAAAATAAGTAGAACAAGGAGCTTCAATTAGCCCACTAGTCTGGTTTGGACAATAAAATCTATTACCTCTGTAGCTATTGCAATATTCAATAAAGTGATTATCGATATGGCCTTTGAATCAAGTTGCATGGGAAATAGATTATATAGCTTCACTTCATCCTTGTAACCCCAAAACATGGAAATGCCTGAGACTAGACTTTTCCCATATAGCAATTCTTAAGAGATTTTAGATATTGAATTACTAGGGATGTAATTCAAAATATATACAATGTCCTTCAAAACATCATCCCATAAAAATCTGGTAAAACTAAATGCACCAACATGCATTTAATCATATCCATGAGTGTGTAATTCCACCTTCCTATCATCAAATTCAATCAGGCATTTCAGGCATAGCATTGTTAGCCTTAATCCCAAAATCTAAAAGAGTCAAGATTTTCAACAGTTTTATCATATCTCCATAGTACTCATCACCTTTAATAGAATTGGCACACTTAGTTTTCTTTCTCATGTTAAGTTTAATTTGAACTTTGAATGCTCTAAAATAATCTAAGGATTCCAACTTTTCAATGGAATTTCCATTTAACTAAAACTTGAATAATCATCAATGAAAGTAAAATATTAGTATCCACTCGTATTGCTCAATCCATATGAAACAAAATGAGCATAGAGATCTTTCAATTTTTCACGTTATGTTCTACTTGGCTAACTATAGATATCATTTTACTGAAAGTCCATTCACCTTCTTGGATGTGATATGATGTCTTGATAACATCAATTTCAACAGGAAGAGACTCTAAATCAAATTACTATCTTCCAAGTCAATTTTCATGTCTTTTAAGCAATTATAGTAGTATAATGGTTCCATGATATGCTCACTAACTCCATTAGCACCATCCTAAATAATTTTATTCAGTAATGAGAGATAATATCTTTTTCAGTCTTATCGAACTTTATAAACCTATCAACTACAAAGTCCATAAATGCTTTGGTATTTGGAAAGTCAGCAATGCCTTTCATGATAGTTTTATGCTTAGTGTCCATCACAACCATCAAGTACACTCTATTAAAGTGTATCCCTTTTTCATGAAGATTCCTGAGTGGCAATAAAGTCATCTTCTATCTTTGGTTTTTCCTCTTTCCATGCCAAATATGAAATTTGGTGATTGCCAAAAATAATATCAGCAATTCAAACTAGATATCTTCTACTCAACTTAATCTTTATGATTTATCCCATTCACTTATTTTACGGTAATTAATTGCATAGGTAATAAAAATGTAAGGAAATAGCAATTTATGAATTTCATCATAAATTTTTAGAAAAATTATATGTTCAACGTAATCATGTTATAACATTTCCTTAATAATTATGCAATTCTAACAATATTACATCATGAAACCCAACATTATGTAATACCCAAAAAAATAAGAAAAATAAAAAGGGAAATTGAAAATAAGATTTAAAGTTGAAAAGGACTAAATTGAAAAGCTTTTAGGGACTTATT
>JANHAO010016635.1:0-14337 GCA_026873985.1 Saraca asoca
ATTATTATATATATTTAATATATATTATTTATATATATAATTTTATATATTTGATATAATTTTATATTAAATATATATATTTAAAAATAAAATTATTTTTATTTTATTAAATATATTAAATAATTTTTATTACATAATTATAATTATATTATATTATATAAAATTTATTAAATAATTATTTTTAATAAAGTATTTTTATTTCATAAAATAAGAAATTAAAAATTTCAGAAATAATGGAATTTGACGTTTATAAAATAGATTGTATTTTTATTTCTACAAATCATATTTCCTGACAATCAAACAATAACAAAAATAATCACAAATAATCTATCACAAGTAATCTGATTCTGTTTCCTGACTTAACCAAATATTTCAAATAAATAATAGTTTCCATTTCCTTTCCACTCCTTATTTGATTCCATTCCCTTTTCCTTTCCATATATTGAATC
This sequence comes from Saraca asoca, assembly GCA_026873985.1. Classification (NCBI taxonomy): domain Eukaryota; kingdom Viridiplantae; phylum Streptophyta; class Magnoliopsida; order Fabales; family Fabaceae; genus Saraca; species Saraca asoca. The sequence goes on from JANHAO010016635.1 coordinate 450, forward strand.
AAAAGAGGCCATAGTAGATAGAGCCTTAAATATTTTTGAGGTTTTTTTTCCTTCAATTTCTTTTTGGTGGCAGATATGCGATGAAAAGTAAAAGTAATAAATACTCAAAAAAAAAAAACTTATGAAGAAAAATAGACCGAAATGAAGCGGCAAGACAAGAAAAGAAGAGAAAATTTTCCAGAGGTCTAAATGTTGTTGCGGTCTTGTTCTCAAAGACTTGAGGATGCGGGGTTATATGCATTCCAAGCCAAGAGATCTGTTCAAAGACAGACAAGGTTATGCTTGATAGATATAAAATGCCATACATAACCTTGTATGTTTTGTAAAGAATTTTTATATTTCTTGTAATTTTTTATTAAAATTTATAACTATAATATGAATAAGATAAAATTTCTAAAGAATTTTTTTAATATAATTTTGAATGATAAAATTATAATTTTTGAATTGATAAAGTCTAAATGATTATGTAGCCATATAAATTATGATTTTTTATTTGTCAGTTTCTTATATTCTTTTTTTATAGATACTTTAAATTTATTATTTCCCATAAGTCGTGTCAATTTTATTCTTTATTAAAAGATATACTCAATATATTTTTAATTTTAAAAATATCAAATATTTATTTATTTTTTAAAAAAATTTAAATAATTTTTCAATATAATTTTCAATAATAAAATTATAAATTTTATATAATTATTACATGTAAAATATGTACATATTTATAATAAAATTAAAAAATTTTAATAAAAAATTAATAATTTATATAATTTTTATATTAAATTCTTATAAAAATTTTTAAATTTTTCTATCACATATCCTATCAATACCCTCTTATAAATGAGTTGACAAAGTCTAAAATGATTCTATAATCACATAAATTATAATTTTTTATTTATCAGTTCTTTTACAGTTTCTTCCTAGAAGATATTTTAAATTTATTTTTTCCTATGAATTATGAAGTTTAGAATTGTGTCAATCTCATAATTTATCAAAAGGATATATATATATATATATTAATTTTCTTAAAAAATACATCAGATATTTCTCTTTATTTATTTTATGTATAAATGATAGTAATGTAGCGGCGCAACCGATGGAGGAGAGGTCTACATAACGCCATAAAAGGGAAGAAAAGAGCGCACCCTGTCCCAACTCAGTACAACTAGGACGGTGATAGGCTGATAGCATTGCAAGGCTTTTTGACCTTCAAGGGGCAAACACTAAAACTTAGCAGAAAAGTATTTACATGCAGGGGCAAAACGTTGTTGCCAACAACGTTTTCATCTTTTTTATTACTTTTTTTAATTTTTTTGGGTTACCAATTTTTTTTATTTTTTTTAAATGAAAAGTTAGAAATCAATTTTTTTCATTTTTTATTATTTAAAAAATAAAAATTTATTTTTAAAATAAGTTATTTTTTATATTTTTAATTCTTTTATACTTTATCAAATTACTACTTAACATAAGTAACTATGAATAATATAAAATTTGAAATTTTAGATGAAATTAGAGTAAAATAACTAGGCAGTAGATTACAATTAATCATATATTGACTGAAATTTGAATAAAGAAAATAAAATTTTATTATGAATAAAAATTCACATATTAAATTTTTATTTTCAGAAAAAATTAAAAAAATTAAAAATAAAAAATAAAAAAGTTGGGACCAATGTTTTTTTAATTTTTAATTTTTCTTTTCTTTTTTATTTTTTAAAAAATAAAATAAAAATCAGAAGAAATGAACACAAAAAGAAAACAAGTTTCCTATAAAATTTAACAAATAAAAAAGGAAGGAAAAAATAAAATTAATGTAAAATAACTAGATAATACCTCAAATTTAATTATATATTGACTAAAATTTTAATAAAAAATAAAATTTTATCAGTAATAAAAATTCAAATGTTAAATTAACAAAAAATATTTTTTAGAAAAAAGAAAATAAAAATAAAAAGTAAATTATAATTTCCACATGTTGGGAAAAAAATTTTATTTTTGCTTCTCTAAAAATGAAAAAAATTTAATTTTTTTAAATTTAATATTAAAATTCTTTTATTCATAATAAAATTTTAATTTTCAATGAAATTTTAATCAATATATAACTAATTCTATAATATTATCTAATTATTTTACACCAATTTTATTTTTTAAATTTTTTGAAAAAAATGTTTTATTTTTTATTTTTTTCTTCTTTTTATTGTGTTTTCTCTAAAAAATTAAATGTTTTTTCAAAAAAATTAAAAAATAAAAAAGAAGAGAAAAAATAAATTGGTGTAAAATAATTAGATAATATGATATAATTAGTTATATATTAATTAAAATTTCAACAAAAAAATAAAATTTTATTACGAATAAAAAAGTTTTAATATTAAAATTGAAAAAATTAAATTTTTTATATTTTTAGAAAAACAAAAATAAATTTTTCTTCCAACATGTGGAAATTATAATTTACTTTTTATTTTCTTTTTTCTAAAAAATATTTTTTTAATTTAATATTTAAATTTTTATTAACGATAAAATTTTATTTTTTATTAAAATTTTAGTCAATATATAATTAAATATGACATATTATCTAGTTATTTTATATTAATTTTATTTTTTCCTTCTTTTTTATTTGTTAAATTTTTTAGGAAACTTTTTTTCTTTTTTTTTCATTTTTTCTTATTTTTATTTTTATTTTTTAAAAACTAAAAAATAAAAAAAACCTTGGTCCCAACTTTTTATTTTTTATTTTTAGTTTTTTCTTTTTTTCTAAAAAATAAAAATTTAATATGTGAATTTTTATTCATGATAATATTCTATTTTTTTCATTCAAATTTAAGTTAATATATGATTAATTATAATCTACTATCTAGTTATTTTACATTAATTTCATGTAAAATTTTAAATCTTCTATCACTGATATTTACTTATGTTAAGTAGTAATTTGATAAAGTATAGAAGAATGAAAAAACTAAAAAATAAAAAGTAATTAATTTTAAAAATAATTTTTTTAAAAAAATAAAATATAAAAAAATTAGTTTCCAACTTTTTATTTAAAAAAAATTGGTAAACCAAAAAAAATTTAAAAAAAAAAATAAAAATGATGAAAACGTTGTTGGCAACAACGTTTTGCCCCTGCATGTAAATACTTTTCTGCCAACACCATATGGTGAATAAGTTCTAGTTTTTGCTCCTTGCAGGTCAAAAAGCCAGCATTGTAACAGATGCAACTTTATCTCCTTTCCAACCCAACATTTGAGGTAAATAGTATCCACATTACATGCAGCCCATGCCTTTTTTTTATTCTTAATTTTTTTATTTTAAACAAAAGAAAATAATTTTTGTTTATTTGAGTAGATAGAAAAATGAGAAAAAATATATTTATCTAAAAATTTAGTTTGTGGTCATAAATAACTATTGTCATAATTAACTATATTGTAAATTTTTTATAAATATATATTTAATAAATGCAAATAGGATGAAATCATTAAATAAGTATTGACAAAAATATCAGTAATAAATTTTAATCATTTTATATATCATTTTAAAAAATATGATCAAATTAATCATATTAATTATAATTGAATTTTTATTAGATTTATTTAAGAAATTAATTTTATTATATAAATAAATTTATTTCTTCCTTTTAAATTTATTTTATTCTATTATTGTTATAATTCTAATTTATTTTTAATAATTTTTTTAAAAAAATTTAGTTGACTAGTTTAAATTACTAAATGCCATGGTATCATAAAGGAAGCTTCAACTATATTTATATCTCAATCATATTATTTACAAATTATCTTATCCTATGAAAATAAAAAAAAAACTAATAGTGAGAGCGGTAAATAGATAACAAATGATAATAATTTAACCTTCCATATCTTTTCTCTCCATGCTCACGAAGAAAAATTTATAATAGACCTAACACCTTTTTGCCCTTTTATCTTCTATGTTTTTTTTTAATCTCCAACCAAGCAAAATAAAATGTTAGAGCCTGTTTGGCAGCCTTTTTTTTAAATAATTTTTTTTGTTTTTTTATTTTATAAAAATAAAAAAATTTGTTTGACAAATTATTTTCAAAAATTATTTTTAAAAAACTATTTTATAAAAGTGTAATTGAAAAAATAATTTTTAAAAAATACTATTTAAGTATTTTCTTTTTTATGTGAAATTATTTTTAAAATAAAAAGAACATCTATTTTTATTAATGATAAAATTATAAATAAAATTAAATATATTTTAATTTTTTAAAAAATAAGAAAAATACTTATTTTTAAAATTTATATTTAAATAAATTTTTAATTCTTTTATTCTAAAAAATTAAAATAATTTTTAAAAAATAATAAAATAAAAATACTTAAAAATACTTGCAGACATACCCTTATTTTCTACTCCTTTTATTTATTTGTATCCCCAAATTTTCTTGACAAACAAGCACGGGGGAAGGGACTGAAAAGAATCAGTGAGAAAAGAGAGAGAGAGAAAGAGATATCTGTGGTTGAGTGTCACTCTCCAAAACTTATCTGCCTTTAAAGTAAATGGCGATGCAATGTAGGGACAGAAAATGACAACTCCATGGAAAAGTGTGATGCACCGTATTAGGAAAATACAAAAGAAAACATCATGAAACTTCCTATCAAGATTGGTCTTCAGCTTAGTAGATTGAGCCAAAGCACGAGCGTGACAGAGCCTTAATTTTTTTTTTTTTGGAAGTTTCTTTTCCTTCAATTTTTTTTTGGTGCCAGATATGTGTATTGGTGTATATGTGATGAAAAATAAAAATAATAAATACTCAAAAAATGAAACTTAAGAAAAAATAGACCGAAATGAAGCAGCAAGACAAGAAAAAAGGAGAATTTTTCAGTGATAAATGTTGCTGCGGTCTTGTCCTCGAAGACTTGATTATTTGCATTCCAACCCAGAGATCTGTTCAAAGAGAGACAAGGTTATGCCTAATAGAAAAAGAAAATTCCATACATATCCTCGTATGTATTGTAAAGAATTTTTATATTTCTTGTAATTTTTTATTAAAATTTATAACTATAATATGAAATGATAAAAATTTTTAAAAATAATTTTAAATAATAAAATTATAATTTTTATATAATCACTGTATATAAAATCTACGCATAATTAATTAAAAATTAATAAGTTTTATATTTTTTGATCACATGCTCAAGTATTACCCTTTTGCAAATGAGTTAGGAAAACCTAGATGATTCTGTAATCACATAAATTAAGATTTTTTATTCATCAGTCTTTTTATATTTTTTTCTTTGATGATATTTTAAATTTATTTTTCATTAAATTATGAAGTTTAAAATTATGTTATTTTTATTATTTATTGAAAGATATATATAATGCACTTTCAATTTTAAAAATAGATCAAATATTTCTCTTTATTTATTTTATGATAGACAGTCATGCGAGAAAAATGATAGCAATGCATCGACACAACAACCGAGGGAGGTAAAGTCTACATAACGCCATGAAAGGGCAGAAAAGTCTACATAACGCCATAAAAATGTAGCGGCACAACCCATGGAGGAGAGGCCTACATAACAACGTGATGAAAGGGAAGAAAAGAGAGCACCCTGTCCCACCTCAGTATAATTACGACGGTGATAGGCTGGTAGCATTTTACCAAATGAGGTTTTATCTCCTCTCCAACATAACAAGTGAGGTAAATAGTATCCACTCGACATGCAGCCCATGCCCCTTTTTTTTTTTTTACTTTGTTTTTTTTAATATGTAATAGCTTGCGCGTGTATACATTGAATAGGAAATTATTTAATCGTACCCTCACAGCTAGCATTCGTAGTTAATTACTTCATATAAGTGTTTTTGTGATACAATTCAATATTAAAATTTTTAATATTAGATTATCATAATTTAATATTATATTTAAATTAGATTGTTAAAATATTATAATAATATTATAAAATAAGTTAATGAAATTTTGATAGTGAATTTTGATAATGTGATTCTTATACTTAAACTAATAATGATGGATCAGTTGACCTATTAAATTTATGATAAGGCATATCCTTACTTACACTAGAAGCATGATTTTGATATTGTTTTAATAGTGATTGATATTTGCTCGCCCTTTTAACATGGAACCAATCTCACATCCGAAAGCGAGTTATTCTTAAACTGAAGAAGTTCCCCACTGAGCAACAAGGCTACCATGGCATAACTTCCTTGTCACGAGATTGCCAACCCTTTTGTGGCATGAGATTGCCGCCTTGTGTATAAGTCGTGGCATAACAAAATGTAGATTTTGATAACAGAAAATAATAGTGTATTTGAGAGAAAGTAATTTTTCTTTTTAATTAAAAGAAATTATTTTTTAAAATAATTTTATTATAATTGCATTATCCCTTTCTTTACTTTCCTTATTTCTCTCTCCTTTATCATTACTCTATATGTATCTCCTTTTTTTTTCTCTCTCCTCTCTTTCCTTTGTGCCCTCTTCTCCCTCTTTTTGTTTCCCTTCCTCCCTTACTCACTCTCTCTCCATTTCAACAAATTTTGATAATTTAATAATTATATTAAAAATTATATTGAAAAAATATTTGAGCAATTAAGAAAATTAGCAAATGTAGTTAACAGTGGTTAAAGTTAATTAGACATGAAACTTTATGAAGAAATGATGAAGATAGAAAAGAAGGATTTGAATATTCTTCTTTGGATGTCATTTTTAGTGCAAAATACATGTAACTTTTGCTTTTCACTAATAAAGCTTTATTGATACCTATTTTGAAAATATTCTAATAACAAAACGATTATTATGCAGCTTGATCTTAAAGATGAAATATATATATATATAACGATATTTTTTAATAAAAGAAAATAGTTTATTTTTACACACTAAATAAGAAAAAGTATTTTTTCTGATGTTATTTAAACAATAAAAATATCAATTCATTTTCTATAAATGCATTTTCTTGAGAAAGTATTTTCTATAAAATTTTATTTTCGATCAAAACAAACAAATCCTAAAATTCTTTCAACTTTTAAACTAACAAATTAATACAAACCAAATTAGTGACAACCCATATTAAATGTTTACCTTGTTTATTTATGCTGAAAATAATTTTAATAAAACTTTATGACTTAGTGTGTGTTTAGCGCATCAAAAAAGCTAGTTTTTAGCTTCTTGACTTAGCCAAATAACTCTTTTTTATATTTTAAAAGTGTTTGGTGTACTAACTTTTTAGAGAAAAAAAAAGCTCTTTTTTAGAAAGTCACTCAAAGTATCTTATAACTTATTAGAATATAGTTTTTTTATTATTTTTTTCTAATTTATCTCTCTCTTTTTAGTTAGTTGATAGCCCATGTCCTAATTAATTAGAAATTCTTACTTTTAATACTTAATTTTTTTAATATCATATTATTTTCGATGCTTATTTTTTTTTTACATAGCCAAAGAGAAAAAAAAATTCACATATCATTATATATTTGATATATGTTCATTAATTTAACATAAATAAATAAAAATAAGTAAGTAAGTAAGTAAATAAATATATGATGTCATAAAATATAATTTACTTAAATTTAATTAATTTTACTCTTATTTTGAATATTTTGATTGCATCAATATACTTTGACCTTAAAATAAATATGAATTAATTTACTTCATATATTATCTAATCATATTTACTTATCTTTTTATGTTATTTAACATTTAAAAGCTAGTTCAATAGCTAATTTTACCAAACACTATTAATGCAATTAGCTAACTTATCAGCTTTCAACTGACAGTTAACAGTTAGCAGCTAGTAAAACAAATGATAAAAATCTTAAACTTTTTCATGTAATCAAATGATATACAATTACTGCAATGAATTATTGTATTAACAAATTATAAAAAATCTAACTATAAGTTTTGCAAACATGAAGAATCATAATTGATTAACTAAGATTACTGTAATATCTCCTCCATTAAAGGAATAACCAAGGTAAGAAGATAATGATAGGAGGAAAAAAATAAAACTATTATTATTAATTTGGAGGGACAAAAGAAAATATTCATAACTTTGAATATGATTCTAAGAGTTCAACTCTGGTATGCATCACATAGAACTAAAACAAAAAAAAAAGGATAAAAGAATGCTTTTTACTGTCAAAATCATAATGACGCAACACCAGTAGGCGACCCTTCATGGAATACAAAGTATATAAAGTATTTCAACACAACTATTAGGAACAACTAACTAAGTAGGGATGACAATTTTACACGTGTACCCATTTATCCATAGATATCTATCTGTGATGGACATGTATAAATATGAGAAAAAATATTTGCGGGTGAGTATGGATATGAAAATTATACTTGTAATGGGTTTGGGTAGGGTATGGGTATGAGAAAATATTTATACCCAAACTCATTTTTTTCGTTTAAATAAAAAATATTTTTAATATAAACATGACTTAAAATAATATTGTTTTAAGTAATGTATGTAATGCCTCAAAATAAAAATAAAAATAAAAATATTGGCTAAGAGATTGAAGTAGAATTTTAATATTTTTCATTAGGGGCATAGCATAATTTCATATTTTTAGTAAGGATCTATTTAAAGCCAGTGAAAAATTCATGGGGTTAAACTGTAATTTAGATTTTTTTTAAAATTCTGGCAGATATACCCGCAAGTACAAAGTCATATTAAAACCCATTATAGTATTCGTGAGTACGGGTAAGGTATAGGTATGAAATTTTCTGAAGGATACAAGTATGAATATTGTCATACCAACCCAAACCTGACCTGTTACCATCCCTATAACTAAGTATCACAAGGGAAACCTCATGAATCCAAGAAAATTTACAGAATACCCTCATTCAACTTTTATAGACCATAGTATCATGTTGCCTACCTCTCTTCTTTTCATATTTTAATAGTGTTCTTTACACCTTAACATTGAGATGACTCAAACTACTTGCCAAAACCACTGAGTGAAATATCATCATCCGGGCTTTGCATCACTTCCCATGCTCCAAAAGGACGGCAAAGAAAAAAATAATCAGGGAGCTACAAAAATTGAAATTTCTATTATTATATTGTTACAAAGGCTATTAAAATCAGGTGCAAGTAAGTCATATTCCTGATATTGATAAATGGAAACTGCATTGGCTTCCTCTTTTGTTAAAGATCAAATCTTATGCAAGACACCGATCACAATAGCATTACCCTCGAAGTGGCTCATGCAAAACAAGGAACTACTAAATGATTTTAGAAAAAAGCACATCCTATGTTCAACAATGAAGTAAAAAGGAAGTAGATACTTTCTGTGGAATCAGTACAAGAGAATAGAATACATCATGTAACACTGATACTTGAGGCGAAAAATGGATGAGACCCTGAGAAAGATTGTGTAACCCAAGCTTTACCTTTTAATGAGCTTCTTGATATATGATCATCCCCTAGTTTAAACTAAGCAGGAGGTGTAGGGATTGAGCTTTGCAAGGATTGGACTGCAAGAATGCAGAATCATAGTTAGCTAGAGAATTCACAGTACTTTCTTTCAATGAACAATGAAGTGAAAAATGCAAATATTGTATTTGTATACGTTAAGAACTAGGTCAAAAGTTAAAAACCATGATCAAGTAGAAATTTGAGACAAGTATAGGTTATCCTGTACATTGATCATTGAACAATTCACTTTCATTGAATCTATCATCAGAGGGATGACCTTGAGAGAACCCCATTATCGTTTTCCTCAAGTCTTCTAATAATCAATTGGCAGGATCTTGGCCATCTTCAGTGTCATTGTCTGCCCTCAATTTCTTGTTTGCTGCACAAAATTGGTGACTCTTTAGACTTACTTTTATGAAATTCCTCCTATATTCACATTTTCATATTGTAATAGTCAGCATTACATTACATCATTATTGAAAAATGATTTCAAACTAGCTATATCAATTTACTCCAATGAAAATTGAAATAATTTCCAAATTTCACTTGAGCAGCCACTATGCTTTCTATCATATAGCTTGTGATTTTTCTAACCACCCTACACAACCTGAAGAAAGAAAAGATCAAATTGTTCAAGGACCATAATGTGCCTTCTCAAAATCCAAATTCAAGGCAAGAATCATACCTAACCTTTAATCTATTGTTGCTTTCCTTTCATGGATCCGAATTTCTTACCTGCAGATCCACATTCTCAAAATCATTGCCCTTGCTTCCTCCATTAGTATTAGCCCTATTATTATTCACCTTTGAATTTGATGTCAAAACACCCTGCATATACCTTGATGCAACTACAACCTTTTCCTCTTTAATAACAATCTTCTGTATTCTTGGATTCTCTTTGGAAACGTCTGACAAATCTGCAGATTTCAAGCCATTAGATCCTTCAGTTTCACTTTGTACAGAACCCTCAGATGGCTCTAACATCTGCATTAAGTCCTTAGGACTCCCCACAAAAGGGTGCCTTCGAAGAATAGGCCTAACCCCTACATGTATAGGGACTGGGGTCCCACACTCCATCTTATCCGCATAGAATAATTGCCCTAATTGTAACTTCTTGTTCAAGATCAGCTCATTGTCTTCCATAGAGAGTGAGACATAGGTTGAGTGAGAAGAATCTGAGACTTCTATGAAGAAGCCTTGGTTTGGCCATAATTCAGACCCAGTAATTGTAGGCACAATGCTGATAACCTGAAGAAGGATTGACCGGTACTGCCTGTGAACTTTTACATCTGAATTCATGCTTTGAAGGAGCTTCAACAAAACTCCAAGTATGAGGGATGCCATTATTCTTATTCTTCTCCTTTCTTTTATTTATGTCCTAAGGTCAAACTATTTCATGTGTTATACGGTTCAGGGCCTTGGTACAGAATAAAAGTGCTTGTTTAGAATCTCAAAGACAAAAAATAGCATATCCAATTAAAAAGTGATATCTTTGGCATAATTAAAACATATTTAGGAGGTTTTAAGCTGATGTAAGTTTGAAAGTGCAAGAAATTTTGACATGAAAATGTCAAAGTATCAAAATTGAGCAACAAGATTTTTTTGTGTATACAATAAGAAGGGTAAATGCAACAAACTCTAACTTTTACACTCATGCATTATCTCCCTTTGCTTTGTCTTATAGTGAATTACCCGAATATATCTTCCAAATGGTTCAAACAACTCTTTCTTCATGAATATATCAAAAAGAGATGATTTAACGTTAGTAAACTCACATGCATAAATTATATATGTATTTTCAATCCTACACCGTAAGAAATTCAATGAAATTATTAAAAAAGGAATGATCTGAACTAATGCAAAGATTTATATAAGTAAATCACTACAAAAATAAAATTTAAATTTATCCTAAACTAGTTATGCTCTTCCTTGAATATTTGCGAGTATAAAGTTTTGTCAAATAAGTTTTAAAAGTATTATGGTATAAGTTATTTGAGAATTTATAGTTATATGATATTTTATCACTAAATAATATTTCTTATATTCATAGTTGTTAAAAAAAAAACAAAAAGGAGAAATCTGGTCCAACTTCCACAATACGACGCCTTAGGAGGATGCCTTTAAGCCCTCTCTGCGACCAGTTGTTGAGGGCCTTTTTCTCCTCTCTTCATTATTCCTTCTTTCAGCTGAGAAAGAGAGAGAGCGCTCCGGCCACCTCTACAGTCCGGCTCGCTGCTGCCCGCTCGCCAGCGCCGCTTCGTCCTCACTTCGTCCAAGCTGGCGTGAACAACCCCGAGTGGTTCTGAGCTCTGCTAAACCACGACAAGCTGCCGATGATGCTCTGTATCGGAGGAACAAGGGACCGGTTCCAACTGCAGCCATATTGTCCCAGGTAACTCCGTCCATGCGCCGTCTCCTGCTACTTGAAGGCAAAAATTCCCCGTTTCCTTCAGCTTTCCCCGTCGTTGTGCTCTCTCCCTCAAGCGCGCAGGGTTCACAGTCCTTCGTTGGTTCAGCAATGGCGCGGCCGTATGGGATGAAGGGGAAGAAACGTAAGAAGGCTCGAGAGAAGTATGATCGTGAAGAAGAGGATGAAGAAACGCAGCCAATGGAAGCATCAAAAAGACCCATGATAGATAGGAATTCAAACTGTCACAAAGAAGAAGAACAAGAAGAACAAAAACCAGCTGTGGAAGCAGAAGAAGCTTCGGTGAATGAGCATGTGGGCATTCCTATTCCCCTCAGTGAAAGGACGAGCGACAACTGTAAAATCGTATTTGTTCTTGAAAGGGCTTCTTTGGAAGAAGCCAAAGTTGGCAAGAGTTATCAGATTTTGAACTTTGACGACCATGCTAATTTCTTGCGCAAAAATAACAAGAACCCTGCTGATTATAGGCCCGACATTGTTCATCAGGCCTTCTATTTATTTTAGATAGTCCATTAAATAAAGCAGGGAGAGTACAAGCCGTATATGTAAGAACTGAAAAAGGTGTTCTTTTTGAGGTTAGACCTCATGTTCGTCTTCCAAGGACATCCAAGAGTTTCTCTGGTGTTATGTTGCAACTGCTTCAAAAATTGAGCATATCTGCTGTTGGTAAGAGTGAGAAGCTCCTACGAGTCATAAAAGAACCTGTAACCCAGTATTTACTTGTCAACTCTCGGAAAATAGGCTTCTCATATAGTTCTCAAAAGCTGGTAGATATGAACGACTACGTGGCAACTGTTCCCAGCAATACTGACCTTGTCTTTGTGGTAGGTGCAATGGCTCATAGGAAGGTCGAGACAGATTATACTGAAGATTTTATAGCAAGTATATATGGCATATATGGAAAGGCTGGTCTATGGGTGTGAAAAAGGACACATACTCTGTTTTGAGAATCTGTAACAAGCTGAGTATCTGGGTGACTTAGTTTTTCATTGGTTTCTGCCTTTCGTGCCCTGTCAAAGTAGTACATAGAGGTTACTCAAGAATGGACAGCTTGGCTTTTTAGTTGGGAATTTGGACACCAAAAAGGCAAGCTAAAGTGGGTGAATCGCTCATGTTTGTTATTTTAGTTATGCTGAGGTATATCTCGATGAGTGTGTGGAATATGTACATTAGATGTGCTGGAGTAGGATTAGTGTGCTGTGAGGAAATTGCTTGCTTATTGTAGTATCTGTATATTTGCGTTAGATTATAATTTTATGTTGATATATATATATATATATATATATATATATATGAATGGTTACGGTGGTATTAAATTGAAGTTATGGCATAGATGTGGATATGCATAATAAGGTTGCCAAGTGGGAAGTTGTAGATAGATTGTATACTTAAGAAAAATAATAAATAATAAAAAGGGCTCTGTAGTAATAACCCACTTCAGAGTTGGTTAAAATAGTTAGATACTTAAGCGATTTGCTAATTTGTTAAGTTGGAACTTTTGGATTGGTGTGTGTGCTTGTACTACAAACTTTGCTGCATTGAGGTAATTGGTTATTTTTGAATTTTAGAAGTAATGGCATGGAGGATTTATAATAAGGGGCTGAAATGTCAGTGTTGTGTTTGACATGTAAAAAGTAATAAATGTGTTCGATTTTACAAATGATAAGAGCGTGGAGTGTTATGTCTTGAAAATGATGACTGATGTGAGTGCTTGGTATTGTAAAGGTTGAGAATTCTAAGACATAAGAGTGTTAAGTTAATTTTTGTCACCTCATCAAGTTAGGATCTTAACTATTATTAATATGGTTTTGTGACTTGAGTTAATTTTAAGGATATATTGAAATTACCTTAGTTGTTTTGTATGAGTTGAATATTTTCTTTGGTGATGATATTTGATTAAACATTATATGAATTTCTCTTGAATTTACATATTAAGTTGTGATGTTTACATGGTCAGGTATAAATGAATGGTAATTTTGCACACATTTCATTTGAAATGCCTTTAAAATATGAACTTGAGTGAATTGAATGATTAGTTAATGAAATGATATCATTGCATTGA
>JANHAO010016636.1:0-14285 GCA_026873985.1 Saraca asoca
TGAAATAATGATAATAATAATAATAATTGATTTCAATTAATTAATAATATGAAATTAATATTTAAAACATAACGGGTTATAAAACCCACTTGGGACCACTTGATAAATATCGACCTGGGACTGCGACTGGACTGATACTGTAATAACCCGACCTGACCCCAACATGGTAACAAAGTAGTCCGACCTAGGACTGGCCCGACGTACAGTTTTTATCTGTTGGGTTAACCTGATAAAACCTGTTAGCCTGTATTGACAGGTCTACTTACCGATGTCTTCCAAGTAAAAAGGGCAAAAAAAAAGAAGGAAAAAACCACCCAACAAAAAGAAAGAAAATTGTCTTCCTAGAAGTAATCATAAAAGAAGCTTTATGTAGCTCTTTTTTTCCTCCAAGTGAGATACATGCAAACTCTGGCACCCACTTATTGGTAGATCTTCACTTTACCTTTGTTTACTAAATCACAATGTATTTTCACAGGCTCCATAGATCATCTCCCCAAGTGTTAAGTTAAAGCAAGTATGGTGACTGCTTTCTACTGTTTCTTCTACTTAAGTTTGATACATGCGAAGATGCTAATAATTATTTGCTAGCTTTAGTAACCATTAACTATTTTTCCTTGTAATATGACTTATTTTCCCCTTAATGTTTCTCCACTATATCATCTCAAGATTCTAAGAAGGAGACTAGTCTTAAGACTAGCTTTGTAGGTAGGGATATGTCAAGCATGATTTTTTTCCTTCCTAGATAGAGGTTTTCTTCTTAAATCCCTTAATAAGACATTTATAGCTCTCATCCTAAGGGCATAACTTAGTCTTCATTCTTAGATTACAAACCTATCAACCTCTACAATGTGGTTTACAAATTCATTGCAAAACTCTTGGTTCTCAGGCTGCAACCTCTTCTACATATAGTAATAACCCCATTTTAGAATGCCTTGGTCAGAGATAGGCTTATAATTGATAACATTATACTAGCATATGAGATTATGCATTGCATAAACCACTGTAAAGGTAGAGAGCATCATTGGGCAACTTTGAAAGTGGACTTCCATAAGGCTTATGACATTATTTCCTGGTAGTTTACCTAACTTATTTTGCAAAAAATGGACTTTCTCCCTATCTCGATCCAAATTATGATGCAATGCATCACCACTATTTCATATAAAATCCTTATTAATAGGGAACCCACAAATAGTTTCTCTCCCTAATGTGGCTTAAGCCAAGGAAACCCCCTTCCACTTTATATCATTATCATTTACACTAACATATTATTATCAATGCTAGAAGAAGCCAAGGACAACAAAGCAATCTAAGGGGTCAAACCAGTAAGAAGGGCTCTTGTCATTAATCATTTCTTCTATGTAGATGACATGCTTCGTTTCTTCAAAGCTTTCACCCATTCTTACAACATGGTTAAGTAGCTGGTCCATAACTTCTCTATGATGTTTAGCTTGAAATTGAATTCTTTGAAGTCAACAATCAAATATAGCTAAACACTTCCATAAAATTCAGACAAATTATGACTGAAATAGTAGGAGTTAAACAAGTGCCTGAAATTGAAAAATACCTTGGTACTTACATTGATGGGCATCAAGATAGGAAGGCCATTAAGAATGAAGTCCTTGAAAAAATTTATAAAAAGCTACAAGGTTGGAAAGTCAACATATTATCACAGGCTACAAGACTAGTTCTATACAAAAGTGTCATTAATTCCATTCCCACATATCAAATATCCATTACTGTCCTATCCAAGCATTGCTAACAAAAGATTTAGCAGATTGTCAAAAGATTTTGGTGGAAAGGTACTACCAACAAAAACACTGTCCATTTACTCTTTTGGAATGCACTTATTACTCAAATGGCCATGGGTGGTGTAGGCTTCAGAAAATTATTTCTTAACTATCTTCTCTATTAACTTAAACCTTTATAGCCAAAAATGGTAAAGCTACATAAAAGACATCTTTCAAACTAGATTAAACCTATCCTAGAGATAGAGAAAGATCATTGCTATTTCTACTCTAATCTAAGACTATCTTCAATGGCAAGTGAGAAATAGGTAATCTATCAACATCAAAGGGCCTTATTGGAAGATATCAATTAGACCTTTACTTTTAAGGTTACAAGTAGCCATTGACCTTATTTACTTTTCATCTAAATAGTGGGACATTAATAAACTATAAGCAACATACCCACCACTTCTAGTTAACCACATTTCTCAAATCCCCTTCTCAATTATAGGGACCCTCAATTGGCTAGCCTAGACTACTTCAACCACTGGCTCTTATATAGTCTATAAAGGCTACCAAACTTTCACTCAACACCAAGCCCTAAGAGTCATTGACTTTTCATAGGATAAGTTTTGGAAATTACACCTTCCTCTCAAAGTGAAAGTTTTTCTTTGGAAGTTGTGTAACCATATCTTACCAACTATAGACTTCTTAAGCTAAGACACTTTGGAGTCCCTTCCCTCTGCTCCCTCTGTGGACTTCAAATGAAACATGCCAACATCTACTCATCTTATGCCATTTCTCTAGAACTCTTTGGTTTGTATCTCCTTTTTTGTGAAACCAGAATATTTGTAGCCATCGGATGTGGCTCATTGGATCAAGACCTACATTCTGTAAGGGTATTCAATACCTTAATTGAATGACCAGATAACATATCTAGTGATTATCATCCTATAAACCATATGGTTTTGTAGGAACAAAGTGATTTTCCATAGAGAAACTCCCAACCTTTGCACTACTTTGAAGAGGCTATAGAGTTTCATCAAGATTATGCTTATATGCTTGAAAGTTTACAACAAGCCAAACTTTACACAACTCTAATGTGGACACTTCTGTTACATCCAATGGAAATTTTCCAAACCAATTATTCATGCAAATTTAACACTCTCTTTTTAGCTTTAGATATAATAACTGTAAGTACAGATGCTGCAAAATTTCAGTACTAGAAGGCAGAACTGAAATCATTAAAAGCTTTTTCATCCTCCCTACATCAACCTCAAAATAACATACACTCTTCCAAGCCCTCAAACTCCTCCTTTCATCTAACCCTATCACCACTGCATCAAATCTCTATTTAGGAGTGCCCCCACTGCAAACTCCATTTTAATACTACTTCATCTTGGAAAAAGCTCCATTGCAATTTTGGGTTGTAACTCAAGATATTCCTACTTTACTTAGGAACTTTAGCATTTTTGAAGTAAAGTTGGCTTCCTTATCAACTCCTTTGCTTAGCTAGGCTTGCTCTAGTGACCATAGGCATAGGTAAATGGTATTTTTCTTTTCTTTATTAGCTATATTTTGTGTAATAGATAAAAACTTCATAAAAATAAAACATTATTTTAAAATTTTTACTATTAAAAATTTTTATATATTTTTTTCAATTTGGATTAGCTTCTTAGCCTGTTAAGTTAGTCTATCTTTTAACATATAAATATAATTTATATAATAAAATATAGATAAATAATATATAAATTGAATACATATGATATGATGTTCAATTGCTCTTACTTTTTTTCTAGTACACAATGGAACAGTTGAGACTTAGGGGAAGAAGTACCATTTGCCTACACCTATGGTAACATTAGGCAATTGAGGGAAGGATAGAAGAGAAGGATAAGAAGAAGAGTTATAAAAACATATGTTTTAAAGCTAGGAAGTCTAGGCCTTGACATCTTGTGTAAGTATCCTAAGTGTAAGGGGAGCTATGCCTAGCTGAGGTACCATGTTAATCAATTGTGATCCAGAGAAGAAAATATCAATGTTAGAAATCGAAGCAATAAAGGTTTCAAAGAGGAGTTGTTTAAGGCCTTGGAGTATCTCCTAGGCCTTTGTAGCATGACTATAGAGTGAGAAAATGCCCTTCTAAATAGCTAGTTTTATATAGTTATAGCAAGCTGACAACTAATATATTTATGCTGATTCTTAGAGCATTTAGAAGCTTATAGAATAATCTGATCATGCGTAAACCTTGAAGTTGGAAGGAGAGACTAGGGATGGGAATGATGAGAAGATCTTTAATGGATAGAAGGTGGAATGTTTTGTAAGTTGACATAGGTGATGTCTTGTATAATTTTTTGCCCCAATTTAATTACTGCAATTGGATTAGGATTTTCTCTTCTAAAAATGGCTCCATTTCTACAAGACCAGATAGTAAATAAAATACCAATAATGGGGTATGTCAGTTGATTGTGAAACTCTGTTGATGAATGGCCTCTCTCTAAGCATCTTGTAAGCTACTGAATCATATCAGGAGGATCTAAGGCTTCTAGCTTGATTGACAAACTTGATCCAAACCAAAAAGCTCTGGAGAAGGGACAATTTATAAACAAGTGATTAAGGTTCTCATTATTTAGGCTATAGAGAGAACATAGTTGAGGCACTTTAATATTTCTATGATAAAGAAAGTCTGAAATTGGGAGGATATCAATGCATAGCTTCCAAAGAAAAATTGAGTCTTAAGGGGAGCAACAACTTCCATATCTTATCCCAAGGAAAATTTGAAGGAAGAATTGATCTTGAGTAAGAAGTTGCTAACCTTAATGGACAGTGTATGAGTTAGAGGCTAATACAGTTTAGGCTAGCCAATCAAGGGTCTCTATAATTAAAAAAGGGATTTTTACAATTTGAGATGCAACATTAAAAGAGAAAGTTGTGTTAAGCTTTGAAATATCCCATTAATTAGAGTGGAAGTTTATGAAATTTGAGCTAGACTTGAGACCACGAGCAAAGGGCTACAACTAGCTTCCAAAAAGGGCTTTTTATGTTGATGTTGTGACCATTGCCAACCTGTTAATGCAAATTATCGTGGATGATAGCAAAGATAGAAAGAAGTATTTTCCATTGCCATGAAGGGTTAGATTTAAAGTTGAAAAGATCCTTCAGTTGCATTTTATCATATTTGCCAATGAAGTTTTTAGCCAATAAGGAGTTAGGAAGAGAAATTATTCTCCAGAATTGTTTATAGGCCAAAGCTACATTAAACTTTTTCATCCTTCTAAGGCCAACCCTACCTTTATATATAGGTGTAGTAAGAGAGCCTCAACCAATGAGATGGAACTTGTTGTTATCAGTAGAACCTTTCCACCAAAAGTTCCTAATGGCAACTTTAATTTTGTGATGGCATTGCTGAGATAAAATTGTAGTGATCATGTAACATGATGGAATGACATTGATAAAACTTTTCTATTACACAAGCTAAGTTGCTTGAGATAAGTTCTTTGATTTCCAACTCATTAGCTTCCTGTATATCTTCTAAAGGACCTCAACTTCAATGATCTACCTATCCTTTGGACCATCTATGAAGGTCCCTAAGTATTTCTCAATTTAAGTCATCACTTTGAGTTCTAAAATGCCAACCATAAGATGCCTAAATCTTCTTGGAGTATTAGGATTGAATTTGATAATTGATTTATGACTCACTTGAAGACCTGAAAACTTATAGAAGTCTTGAAAAATTGAATAAAGAGTGGAGCAAAAAGAATTGGAAACCTTGAAAAAAAATCAATAAGTCATCTACATAAGACAAATGGTTGATCATCAAAGCCTTCCTACCTATATAAATTCTTAGACTTCTTTAGATTTGTTAGGTTGATCTAAGATGATTGAGAGGATATTTATGTCGAGGATGAAGATATAAGGTGAGAGAGGATCACGTTGCCTTAAACCACAATAAGGAGAGAAGTTGTCTAGATAGATGCCCATTAATCAAAACCTTATATGATATAGTTGTGATACATCGCATGATAAGTTGAGTCCAATTAGAAGGAAACTAAAAGATATATTGGATGAACTGCCAAGACAAATTGTCATAGGCTTTATGGAAATCCATTTTAAAAGCAGCCCAATGATCCTTTTTAGACTTAGAATGCTTTAAGTAATGCATAAGTTTGAAGGCAAGTAAGATATTGTTAGAAATCATCTTGCATTTGATGAAGGCATTTTGGAAAGGAATGATGATCTCTTCCATGATAGGTTGTACTCTTTTGACTAACATTTTAGAGATTATTTTATGAAGCACATTGTACAGGCTAATAGGGTGATAATCTGCAAATGATGATTGAATTTCACCCTTTGAAATGAGAGCTATGATGGTGGCATTAATAGTTTTAAAAAGGTAACCTCTTTGAAGGAATGAGAAAATTATCTTAATAACATCCTTGCTTACTATATGCCAAAATTGTTGATAAAATCTCCCTATGAATCCATTTAGGCCAGGCACATTTTCTGGTAGAATTTCCTTAATGGCTCGATCAAGTTCCTAAGTTTGAAATGACATAAGTAAGTTATTCTTATATCTAGCAAAGAGCTTACAAATAGGTAGTTGATGGAGGGAAGCTAAAACTTGAGGATATGAAGGACATTGTTTAGGTTGAAATAGGTTATAGAAATGATCTACTATAGCAACTTTAATATAGTGGTGGTCATCAATAAATGTCCTATTTGCATCTTTAATGTTCAAAATTCTATGTCTTGCTATTCTTTTGCTAACCAAAGTGTGAATAGTGGGTGTTCCTATCCCCATTGATTAGCCATAATTGTCTAGCCTTTGGGGCCCAAATTAGTTCTTGGCAATTTAGCATGTATTCTAGTTGTTATCTTATGCATTTTTTTCATTAAATTGCAGCAAATTATCCTCATTATTCTGCAAAGTTTCCAATTGTTAATAGAGATCCCTAATTTTATGATGCAGATGACCAAAGGTGCTTTTATCCCAATTTCTAAGGTGATTCTTAGTTTGAATCAATTTATAATTAGCCTGAAAGCTAAAGAGCTAGTGCACTCAAAGTTCCAAGATTTTTGCACTACCTTCGGGTAGTTAAGATGAGTAGTCTTGAAAGCCTTGAATTAGAAAAGTTGAGGTATGAAAGAAGACAACCTATTAGTTATTAAAAGTAAAGAGGAATTATCATATACAAAGAGGATGAGGCATTAAACCAATGAATAAGGAAAAGCACAACCATTGATTATTACATAACATCTTGTCTATACTTTCTCACACATAATCTAATCCTTCTCTATTATTGGTCCATGTAAGTAGTAAATCAAAGAGCCTACATTAAAAAAGAATATCACAAATAGCTTCAGCCTTTGGTAGAGCAAGGCAAGAATTGAGTTTGTCAGTGAACTCTAGAACTTGGTTGAAATCTCCTATCAAAAGCCCAGGAGGTTAAACTAAGGAAGCATGCTCTTTGTGAATATTTTTAAAGAAAAACCAAAGCATATGCCTATCTTTAGATGGGGTGGACCACAGATACAAATGAGGACAATGTCTAGAGTGGTATTGGATTCAACTTTCAAATGAATCCATTTAGAGGAAATGGATATTACTTGAACCAAGAAACCTAGAGTCCATGCCATTACAAGGCCACCTTTATGTATAGTTGCATCCACCATAATCAAATTATAATAGCCAAGAGGTTCCAAAAAAAGCCTTTTTTTGATCTATTATTTGGAAAGTCTCACATGGTAGAATGAACTGTGGTTAGTGAACCCTTATCAATTGTTTACATCTTTTGATTATAAAGGGACAATTGAGACATCTAAAATTTCAAGGCAAAAGCCCCATGTTATTAAAGGAGGTTGTATAGGGACAGCCTCCTAGAGCCCTAAATGCAAGTTTTGTAGAGTGTAAGTGATAAAAGACATCATGTCCTCTAATTTAGACTCCATAATGGATGTAGTGTTTTACTATAGAGATACATGACTTGTAGTCAAATTAGGTAAGTCCAATTGCTAAGAATTGGATGAATTATTGGGCCATGCAGATTGGCAATCAGTAGTTAATGCTGAAAAAGGAATCTAATCAAGTTGCTCAAGAGGATTGGAAAGTAATACAATTGCATTCCTAGCTACAAACTCTTCAGAGTTAGTAGTAGAGGGAAAAAGAAAAAGGAGATCAATTGCAATATCAGTATGATTAGAAGAAGCTTTGAAACTACATTTATTTGTTAAATAGATCTGTCTATTGTAATCATCAAGAAGTTCTTTTAAGCAAACATTTTATTTTTTTGATCTCATATACAAATAATTATTCTTTCCTTTTCTAATTAATTCCACATTTTGTTGTTGAATAAATCATTACGAAAGTAAGAAAAGAGTAAGCCAGCACATCCATATTTTAAACATAAAGAACTAAGAAATTGGATAGAGCTAGAGGGGCAATTAAGAATAGGCACATACCAGGGCCCACTATCATGGGAAATGAGTGTAATGTCATATGAAGCTAAAGCTTATAACAAGGTTATGGTACTTGAAGGAAAGATTTGCTAGTTAAGTCCCAAACCAGGTATGTGAATATGAGTAAATGTACTTGAAGAGATAACAAGGAAGGAAAAGCTTGGTTGATGCAAGGTAAGTATCTAATCCCAAGAGTTGTTAATAGCAATTTGAAAGGGGTATGATTGAGATAGGAAAAAGGGATTGTCCTTGTAGACCACTTAGGATATCCAAGCCATCATCATAAACTAGAAGTTTAAAGACTAGAGCATTTGATCAATTTGGGCATGGGAGGAAGTTTCATGTTGATTATTGGCCAACTCAAGTATTATGAAGCCATTTGTGAGGATGAGTCCTACTGAGAAAAAAGTTAGACATTTAGCTGTTATAGTTTTGTTAGGCCACAGAATTGAGCTATTGGGCCTCTGTCATCTTAGAATATGTCATCACCCTAGTTTAGCTCTTATTCATTATCTTTTGAATTTATAGGACATGCAGTAGTGGTAGGTATGTCCTCTGAGGTGTAGGAATCCTTTAGTATCTAGTTGACATTACTTTCAAGTGGGTAAACAATATTTTCAGGTTCATTCATCATGTTAATATCATAATAAAAAACTTTTCTATAATTAATAGGAAAGTAAGTGAAATCATTGCCTTGATAAATAAGTTCTATTTCAATGGTTCTTCTAGAAGGATGGGAGGCAAATGCTCATGCATATAACATAAAGTGAGAGGCTCTTATATCAACTCCCATCTTAACATTATAAAGGTTCCTAATTGTATTGAATTATCTAGTTATAGTAGCATTGATCTATGTTCTATCCTATGAAGTAGTCCTTAATGTCCTATTACACCACAAGCAAGACATATGTAGAAAACTCTTTCATATCTACATTTAACCCACAACCATTCACCATTGTCAAGGGATAACATAAAGCCCATGAAAAAAGGATTATATAGCTAAACATTAATCCCTAAATGCTTATATCTTAAGTTTCTAGTAGAATCAACAGCCCAATCTATCCATTTGACAAGACCAATCATTGAACCTAGGTATTTTGCAAATTCCATTGTTTAATATTCCAATGGAAGGTTCCATAACTATACCCAAAGAGGGACTACATCTACTATTAAGTTTGACAACACTATATTAGGCTTCCAATAGTCAATAATAGTAGAGCACTTAGGATAGACCAGGGACCATTCTCCTGTATATATTCATAGTCTTCTTGATTTTGAAACTAGATGACATAGTAGTTATCTTGTCTTCCAATCATTTGGATGTTATTCACAAGATTCTAGTTTGCATGTAGAATCATCTAAACCTTTCTAGGAGAAAAAATTCTGGAATCAGCTAGATCAGCCACTAAACATTGTCTCCAACTTGTTCTGTTACATTCTTGTTGGGAAGGGTCTTCACTAATAACAAGACCTTTGTGAGATCTAGTGTACCAATCCTCTTGTATGTCTTCTAGGTATGGTTCACCATCATCATTTGAGTTAAAGCTACTATCTAACTAGCCACTTTTATGGAATCTTAACATTAGTAGTAGAATGTTAATACAAAGAGTATAAACAACAACTTGAATTAACATATTAAATTACTAACTTTTTACTAAAGCAACATGCAAGGAAAAAGTGAAGCAAAATATTCCATGAGAGATAACTACAAAGCCAAGGATTAATATTGATATGAAAATAGCTTAGGTGTTACGCAACAGATTTGCAAAAAGTAAAATTGATCTTTGCATGAAACATTACAAACATGTAGTAGTGTAGAGGATGTTCTCACTAAAAGAGAAAGTTAGCCACTGAGAGCTCAGAAATGAATCTCATGAGAACATTCTTACAATTCCATGCACACTTATCAATTACTTTTACTTAGATTGTAGAGTATGTTGTGGTGTTGGATTATGTGTTTAGTGAATGAAAAGGAAAATAAGTGAAATGGTAAGAAAGATAGAGGGGAGAAAAGAGAAAAATGAGGGATTGATTTGCGTAAAATTTCATAGTGATTGAGCATCTATACTCCATCCTTGGATACTCCTTTTTAATGTTTAGTTAGATATCTTTATTTTATATTTTATGATTTGATATTTGATTTAATATTAAATTAAAATATTTCAACTCCTTTCATAAAATGTCACAAGATAACATATTTACATTGCAACTTAATCATGAAAAGTTATAATTGTAACTTTTCATGAAAAACTTGTAAGATTTTATGAAAAAGTTGCTATTGCTACTAAATTTGACATAAAATCATACAAGGATACTATAATATAATGCAGTAGACTTATTTGATATTACAACACTGTCATGCAATCATGCTCGTGCATACTTTAGAAAATAACTTACGAACCTGATGGCAATAAATGTTGAAAAAAATGGATAAATTAAAATAACCAGTTTATCAAATCTATTAAATCATATTACAATGCATCAGATTTGTACATATAAATTTAACTAATAATAATAAAATTGTAACTAGCATTACATGAGAATCCATTATAATAAAGTACTTATTTAGCAAGTCCATTCCTTGTAACTCTAGTAGAGAAAAAAAAAGAGAAAATTATATCTAAAGTCTTAATGGGACAACTATAACTCTATTAAGATATAAATAAAGACTTACCTTGCCATAACCCTACTAGGCCTACTAACCCTGGACATTGAAAAGTTTAGCCAAACTCATTTTAGTCATTTGTTCATGAATAATTTTGTTTACACCTAAGCCTTTAGTTAGTAGATTCGTAAGCACACGGTTTGTGACAACATGTATAATACTTTTATATCTTCTCTTTTTAACAAGTTGATACTTAATATCAAAAATACTTTATATAGGTAATACTTTCATTATTATAAGAGAAGTTTGCTATGGTAGCATTGTCACAACATATGGTTAAGGCTCTAGAAAAACTCTTTACAACATATTCCTTAACCAAATAGCCTTACAAGTGGCTTCACAACATGTAACATATTTTGCCTCCATAACAAAGGGTATTATAATTAACTATTCAATAGTTTCCACAGTACAACTCCTCTATCATGATAAAGATGTATCCAAATATCAACTTTCTATCATTTGGATAATTCACAAAATCATATTCAAAATAGCTTGCAATAATCAAATCACCAAATCTGCAATAGGTTAGTGCAAAAACTCTTCATACCTTATATATACTCTATAACTTTCTTCACAATACTCTAACATTTCTAACCAAGATTATTCAAGTATCTCCCAATTACACTAAGCCTATAATGATGTCAAAATGTTGTACATACCTGAACATACAACAAGCTACCAAGAAAGGAAGCATACAAAACCTACTTTAATCTTTACATTATTTTAAGGATTTTAGGTTTTAGAAAGAATCTCACCCATCTGGAAAGTGCAGTACTCAAAAAGCACATAAAACACTTGAACCTTTTGAGCACATTTTTAACATATAATCTTTGAGACAAGCCAATAAGACCCTAGGATCTGTCATGATGGATCCATATGCCCTGCACGAAAAAAGGTATCATTAAAATCCTTTATATCTAAAATATATAGATAGTATATGCTTTGTCTCAATCATAAGGCTTATAACATTATTCTTAAGGAGAATATCATCTATATAAGACTAAAATCACAAATCTACTCGTCCCTAACTTAAAACAGATATATAAGTTTATATCACTCTCCTTAAACCAAAGAGAAGTAACAATCTTAATAATCTTGAGATACCATTGTCTAGACTTTTAATTCAAATCATATATAAGAATCTTTTAAATTTGCACACTAAGTGTTCTTTACTCTTCTCTTGAAAATTATTTGGTTGATTTACACAAATAGTTTCTAGCTAATCACCATTCAAGAAAGTCATCATGCATTTGGTGAAGCTCCAGGGTAAAATGAGCCATCGGTTTCATAATAACTCAAAGCAAGTCTTCAATTAAAATAGATAAGAAAATATTCTATAATCACAATCTTCTTTCTAAATGTGGCCCTTTGCCACCAAAATGGCCTTATACCTTTCAATCATCTTTTGAGTATCCTTTAGTCTTAATGACCTTTTTGTATCCAATAGACTTGCAACTAATAGTTATTATGGATCATCAAAGCAATCCAACATTTACAACTTCCATCCATTCTAAAGAATTAGTGTTTGAAATGCCTTCTTGAAAAAACTGTTAAGATTAATTCCATCATTAATGTCAAATTCATGTTTCTGTAGATATACCACAAAGTCGTTAATAGTTCCTAGTCTATGATTCATATGGGTTTTCCTCAAAGGTATTTTATTTACAAGACTTAATTTTTTTTCTACTACCAGAGAAGCATTAAACTCTTTAACTTTCACCATCAATTTTACCATATGTTATACTAGATCAATTTGATTTGTTTCAAGTAGAGATGGTTCTAGTGGAATAACAATATATACCTCTCTAAGAGAGATATTATATGGTCTCTCACTCCCACTATCTGACCAATCCTCAAAATAAATAGAATAAGGTGCTTCAATATCCCTATTGGTTTGGGTCACACAATAAAATCTGCTATTTTTGTAGCTATTGCAATATTCAATAAAGTGACTATCAATATAGTCTTCGGATCAAATTACTTGGGAAATGGATTATATGGCTTCACTTTAGCCTTCTAACCCTAAAACATAAAAATGCCTAAGATTAGGCTTTTCTTATACAACAAATCATATAAGGTTTTAAATATAGACTTACTAGGAATTTGATTCAAAATATTCACCATGATTTCTAAAGAATCATCCTTTATAAAGTCTAGTAAAATTGAATGCACCAATATGCATCCGATCATAAGGTATTTAATTGGCTAACTTTCTAATAATTTATTATATTTAAATAAAATTCCAAAAAAGTTATAAATTTTTATTAAAAATTTTAAGAAAATTTTTATGAGAACATTGTTATAAACTTTATTATTTTTTAATGAATTGCTAAGTTTTATGTGATTAGACTTAAAATAATTCAAATTAAAAACAAGATTTGACTTGAATGAGGAATAGATGCTTTGAATTTTTGATACATTGGTTGCATGATGCCACTTCTCTCTCTTTGCACCTGACTAGGAGCATCTAATATTGTCCAAACTTCCTTGAGCCTTCCACTACCTTGCCTACACTTGGCACATGTGGGCCCACTTGTGACACACTTTAGTAGTTAGTTATGCAAATGAAGAGGAAGTATGCATATCATTCACCAAAAGTTGTATTTCAACAATTCCCAAAAAATGATGGTAACTTAGATATGTACAATAGATGCAACATTGCAACTTAAGGTTAAATTATCATCTTTCAGGATTTGCTTTGATACTATTGATATGACCATTTGCAACTTTGTCATAAAATCTTGTATGAATATATGGAAGTATTACATTAAAGTATGACTATGTCATACAATTTTATGATAGATTTACATGCGGTTATAAGACATATTTATGCCTTATGGAAACTAATGTATAACTTGTATGACGAGTGTATTGGATGCCATTAAGTTCCTAAATAGTAATATAAGATCTACATATGTAGGAATATATGGAAACATTGCATTAAAGTATGTCTTTGTTGCATGATTTTCTGAAAGACTTGTACACTACAAAAAAAATGTAATTTAGAGATCAAAAATTTCGATCGCTAAAAATTTAATTTCAGTCACAGATGGGTTTAGCGACCGAAAATTTGGAGTCGCTAAAAGCCCAGTCGTAGACAAGTCAACGACCAAAATTGGGTAGTCATTGAATTTAGCGACCAAAAATGGTGGTGACAAATTCGGTCGCTGATATAGTTTTGCTTTGGTCATCGTTTTGCATTTTTTGCAATCGAAATTTTCGATCGCTATTTCGGTCGCTAAACTGCTAATTCTTGCTACTCATTATTTTGGTCGCTATTTCGGTCACTAAAATGCATATTTCTTCACCTCATTATTTTGGTCGCTATTTCAATCACTAAAACGCAAATTTTTTTCACCCATTATTTTGATCGCTACAAATTCAATCCAAAACCATCCAATACATTCTAAAACCCATTCAATTGTAATGTGTAATAAAAT
>JANHAO010016637.1:0-14306 GCA_026873985.1 Saraca asoca
CTTCCATCTTCCCGCTGCGTTTTGAGCTGCTTCCAAAGGTTGGTTGAGCTTGCTCCCTTTACTAATTAGTAGTCTAAAGCTCTCTGCTATCCAGATCTGGGGTTGGATGTTCGGTTGGATGCAAGAAAAATTTTTGAAATTCTGGACTATTTTGCCCCTACACGGCCAAACACTCCTTCACATAGAGAATACAATTGACCACCTAAATGTAAATTGGCGTGTACTAAGTATTATCATTATAAATTCAACCAATTACCATTTGAAGCTTTTGGATAAGCTAACTAGAACGATGGGAGCCTCACTTTTTGTGGGGCTAACAAACTAATAATTCAAGGCCTTCAATCTGGTCTAGAATTGCCTCAATCATTTTGTCTATCACTTTACATAATCTCACTTGGCATACCTTTTGAATCATTTTTGTATTAAAAATCTAGGATATACCTTTTGTGGCTTGGTGCAAGAAGTGGGCCCAACCACCCGCATAGCACTAACACGGCTAGCAAATGATAACCTAAGTAAAATGTGAACAATTAAGGGTCATACTTCAACAAGTAGTAGTGTCAACCCCACTCCTACTCGACTTTTTATAAAATCTTATAATTTTTTTATTGTAACAATAATGAATGAAATTATAACCTCACATTTTAAATATGTGTAACTTGTTATAAAATTCATATAAAAATTTATAAATGTTATAAAAAATTACATTTTTAATAAAAATACATAATTTTTTTCAAATTAGAACAACAACAATGCTTTAAATTAAACAAATTTTGGTATTGTAGGAATGATATTGACTATCAAAGTGTTCATAGTCGTTCTGAGAAGCAACTCAAAGAGGATTATGTATATAGCAAGGAACAAACTCTTTTATTTTTGAATAATGTTTTGACACAAACAATTCAATGTAATATTAAAAAGATTACAAAGTAAAATGAAAAATCTCATTGATAATATTTAGTATTTATAATTGATACAAGCTGAAACCTAATGAAATTTTATAGTTACAATAAGTCTCTTGGAGATCCCATGGACTTTCTTTAATATGCCCCCTCAAGATGATGTCTCTAGAGGAGACATTAATCTTGTTATGTAAATAGGACAAGTGTTATCTAGTCTCGTTAGAACATCAACAAGTTGATCATAGGTGGAAAGGTCAGTGACATGTAATTTTCTTTATTGCACATGATCTCAAACAAAGTAAACATCCATGGTGATATGTTTCATTCTACTATAAAGCACAAGATTTAGACTGAGATTGGTTGCTCTTACATTATCATAATGAAGAACTGGAGTACGTGGTATTAGGACACCAAGTTCGAACAAGAGAGATTAAATCTATACCAATTCTGTAGTTATAGTAGCAAGGGCCCTATATTTAGCTTCAGTTGAGGAATGGGTAAAGGCATATTACTTGCTAGATTTCCATGAGATTGGTGTGTATTTAAGGTAAACAATATATGATGTAGTTGGTTTAAAGTCATCTTTAGCCCTATCCCAATTTGCATTAGACAAGGCAAAGCGGTTAAGGTTAGAAGACTTGCATAAAAAAAGACCATGGAATGTGGTTCTTTTAAGGTGACAAAGCAATCTCTTTATAGCAACCCAATGCATCTCAAAAGGATAATGCTTAAACTAAGCAAGCTTCTTCATAGTGAATGTAATATTAGATGGTCTAAGAACAAGATATTGAAAGCCATCAAGTATACTTCAATATTGTGCCACATTTGTAAGAGGAGAATTATCACTTGAGGAATAAGAAATATATATATATATATATATATATGGCAATAGGTGTGGAGATAACCTTGGCATCACATATTTTTGTTTTGATGAGAAGCACTCTAATGTATTGGTGTTGACTCAAATATAATCTAGCTGGTTTTGTTGGAAAAATTAAAGATGTGTAGGGAAGGGATTGTGGTGTGGAGGATATGGTTAAATGATGGTTAGTTTTAAAAAGAAAATTGTTTTCATAGAAAACTACATGCCTAGAGATAAATAAACGGTGTATTATGGGATTATAACACTTATAAGCATGATTTTGTAAAAAAGAAGCAAAGAAAGATACAAGGTTTGGAGCCGGGTTCAAGTTTATGATGAGTGTAAGGTTTAAGTAAAGGATAACAAGTACGTCCAAAAACTTTTAATTGAAAGTAAAAGTGAGGCATTTGAAATAACATTTTAAAAGGTGATGTATTGTTTAAAATGGGTGAGGTAACTTATTAATTAAAAAAGTAGCATGAAGAAATGCATATGACCAAAATGATGAGGGTAGCAAGGCTTGATGAAGTAAGGTTTTTGTAGTTTCAACAATGTGACGATGGCAGCGTTCAACAAGTCCTACATGTTGAGGTATATATAGTAGAGAGATGTAATAAGAGATACTAGAATCCAAAAATGATATTTGAATCTAAGAAATTCATACCACCATTAATGTAAAATTTGTTATTTTAGTATTGAATTGGGTTTCAATTTGTTTTTGAAATTATACAAAAAATTGATAAGCATTAGATTTTAATTTGATGGAATAAAGCCAACAATATCACGTAAAATGATCTACAAATAAGATATAATATTTGAAGCCATCAATGGAAATTATAGGAGTTAGACCTTAAACATCACAAAAAATATAATCAATTGGATGAAAACTTGAGACAGTAGAAGAACCAAAAAGAAATTTGTGGCCTTTATACACAATGCACTCGAAAGTGTCTAAGATGTATCATGATTTGAAAGAGGTATTCTGGTGGGAAGTCATGAAGTGAGATATGCTTGAATATGTGACCAAATGTCTTACTTGTCAATAAGTGAAGGCAAAACATTAGCATCTAGTAAGACTACATCAATCCATGAAGATTCTGGTATAGAAATAGGGAAGTATAATGATGGACTTCCTAGTTAGATTGCCAAAGTCGCCAAAAGGTACAGTTCAATTTGGGTTATCATTGATCACTTAACTCAATCAACCCATTTCTTGCTAGTCAGGTTGACTTATTTAGCTACTTAGTATGCACAAATGTTCCTAGATTAGATAATTCCTTTACATGGTATACCGTTGACGATCATTTTAGATCGTGGTATTTAGTTTACTTCTTACTCTTGGCAATCATTTTAATAAGCATTGGGTACTTAATTACGCTTTAATACTATTTTTCTTCCATAAACAGATGGTCAATTGGAGTGAATGATATAAATTCTAGAAGACATGCTTCGAGCATGCATGATAGAGTTTGAAAGAAGTTGGGAAAAATATTTGCCACATATTGAATTTGCCTACAACAATAGTTATCAATCTAGTATCTAAATTGACACCATTTGAGGCATTGTATGGGAGAAGATGTAGATCTCTGGTAAGTTAGCTTGAGCCTGGAGAAGCAAACTTATTAGGATTAGATCTTATAGCAATTGCTATTAAAAAGGTGTAATTGATTCGTGACAGAATAAAAGAGGCTCAAGACTGAAAAAAACTTTATTCATATAAAAGAAAAAGAGAATTAGAGTTTGAGGTTGATGATTGAGTGTTTCTCAAGGTATCTCCTATGAGATGAGTCATGAGATTTGGTAAAAAGGGAAAATTGGGGCCATGATATATTAGACCATTTTGAATTATCAAACACCTAGGAGCTATAGTGTATCAAATAAAATTGCTAGCTGGAATGCAAAGAATCTACCTAGTATTCCATGTTTCCATATTGAGGAAATATATCCCAGATGTGTCACATATAATTAAGGAAGAACTGATTCAATTAGACATTAAGCCAACTTATGAAGAACAACTGGTAACTATTCTTGATCCACAAGTTCAAAAGCTAAGATCAAGAAAAGTTCTTATGGTCACAGTGTTGTCGGGACGACACGATAAGCAAGAAGCCACATGGGAGTTAGAATCCAATACATACATAAAGCATCCATGATTATTTGGTAAAGGATGCTTACAATAAATGTTTAGTGTAAAATGTTACTCGTAACTGTTAATTCAATTTATTAAACTTACCATCACTATTTAGAATTCAAGAACGGATTCCATTAAGGGGAAGAATTTTAATACCTCAAATTTTTTTAAAATTAATTTTGATAATAAAATAACTTTTTAGAGGAATCTAAAAAAGTGAATTTGGAAAGTTTAGGAGTTTCAAAACTATAAATTCTGGGATACAAAGTATCCAAATATAGTAAAAATAAATTATATAAATTTTAGAAATCCTCTGAAACTGGAAATTTCCATTTTGAATGCTTATAGAATAAAATTCATAATTTCAGGATTTAATTTTCAAAAAACTTTAAAGAGTTTGAAACTAGGTCTACAGGTACTTGGCAAATGCAAACTTATAGTTATTATGAAAGTAATTAATTTAACTAATTTGTGACAAAATTTTAAAGCCCCTGATAATCGGTGAGTATATTGAATTTGGACTCGAAATTAAGGAATTAGGAAAAGGAAAAAAATGTCATGCCTCATTCCATGGATCGTGACTGACATAGAAGGTTACCATTAGGAAATCTCATACAAGCCTTACCATGCAAAAATAACGTATAATTAAACCAATACATATCTAAAAATGTATATATCCATTTTAATGAAAATCTGGCAGAGTTTCCTCTACTTTCGGGACACCTGGCCTCAAGGCCTTACAATACAAAAAGGGGATATGCGCCCACCACACCCTGTATAATAACATAATAATATATAGTGGCCTAAACTATAAAATCTACATCCTACTAGGCATCTAACAATCATACACAATACATGCATGAACAATCCTATGAACTGTCATTAATTTCCACCATTCATATACCTTTAATCTCCACAGGAAGGTTCCACATCAATGAGCAGATATAGGTCTAGAACAAGATGAAAGGGCCACAGGTGTGTCCTCAAGCTCTTAAAAACATGGAAGGAGATGAGTGAGTTTCATAGAAACTCAATGAGTAAACAATCTCATGATCACCCAAAATCTCATTTAAAAATCATGCTCGAAAGTATATATATATATATATATATAGCCATGAAGATATGCTTACCCATTCTGCAGCTATAATTTCAACATACATATGAAAACTATAATTTAGTAAGATAGTCAAGTAATTGAAAATATGATATTCAACAGCATAATAATAAATAGGAGAGAAAACCAATAACTTTCTAAAATTTTAATTAATCTCAACATAGTAAAACATTCAATTGGATCTCCAAAGAATAAATTTAAAATAGTAACCATATTATAATGCCGGTCATAAGTCATCCACCACGTCTGCTGGATGCTTATAAATGTAACCCATCATAAGCCATCTAATATGTCCGCTAGATGCTTATGAACGTATATATCCTTACATCTCTGCATCCTTATTATTGCCTATTATCTAATTACATATATTCACAAGGGCACTTGAGGGTTATCACCCAATTTTTCAATGAATCCAATATCTCAATCAATATTCAGAATATAACATGTAGCATAAAATCTTTATTCAAGTAAGCAACATTTATCAAAACATACATAAACCTGTAATGCATTTCCATATTCATTCATCATATAGAAAAGTAGTATCATCAATTTCAATAATATAAGGCAAGATGAAAATATATAATTTTATCATGGCAAACCATTTCATGTACACGTACACATATAAATATACTTTTAAACCCACTTCAACATATAAGAAAATCCCATTATTTAAAAAGATTAATAATATTTCATATAATAAAATTATTTTATATTTACACATAGAATCATTAAGTGAGGAGGATTGTCTACTCACCTTAGAAAACTAAGTCAACTAAAACTCCAAAAATTTGACGTTTATGAGCTTGATTCTTCCTTGGAAGCTTCTCTAAAGCAAGACAATATAAAATAACAAAAATATTTCAAATTTTTCACAACTAGCATAGTAAGGGTTTCAAGGAAAATTTCTTGGAAACTAGCTATAGGGTTACTATAAAATAAATTTTTTATTCTAGGATTATCACTGAAGTCTGAAGTATCGGAGTCTAACTTGCTGTCGACGAAAGCTTTACCGGCAAGTTAATGGAGGAGTTGGCCAAACAATACTAAGATAGAGGAGGGAAGCTACTGTCACTACCGTGAACCACTTTAAGGAAAAATAGAAGCTGTCGGAGAAGAAGGACAACAGTGGTTTGATGTGGCTTGACAGTGACGGATGACAAGGAAGCTCGACTAACAAAGGACAAGTAGAAGCAAAGGTTTCGGCCGAAGAAGAAGCAAGGTGCCAAGGAGGTCATCTTTGGAGGAAGATGGTGGCTGAAGGAAGAGAGGAGGAAGACGGTGGCCAGAGGGACAACGATGAAGTAAAAGATCACTGAAAGACGGAGCAGCTAGAAGCTTTGGGAGAGGGAGATATGATGCATTGAAGGGAGAAGTTAGCTGGAGAAATTTATATAAAAAAGGAAATAGGAAAAATTATAGTTTGACCCTAAAACTTTCCACTAACTTCAAATATGGCCCTTTGAAAAATAAGAAATTACCATCTGACCCCAATGAAATTTTAAACTTTTTCACTTCAGTCCCTTAGCCAATATTTTTTTTTATTTAGGTATTACAAAAAAAAAAAAGGAAGCTTGCCAAGGAAGAGTCAAAGGTGAGAGTTAACTCCAATTTCCTAATTTACCCTCCAAAAAGTTGGTTCTCTTTTCTCTTCTCCAGCCTATTTTTAGTTGCATTCTATGCAACACACACTCAAACATCAACTTATGAAAGCTCACTCTTTCTCTCTCTAAGTAAGCATTTCATTCCTTTATGTTAATTTCTCATATTTTTGCTGTTAATTCCTCTTTTCTTCCTCTTCAACTCAATACCAAAATCTTTTTTATTCATTAAGAATAATCTAAGTTATGAATCTTTGAATTTAAAAGTTACCATTCATTTCACTATTCACTTTAAGAACTCATGTGAATTTCTAATGTTTTTAGAGTTTAAATCTTTTATTTCTACCTTGTTTCTATAGAATGAAACTATAATATAATAGTATTTGATTATTTGATGAAAGAAAAACCTTGAAAAATGTAAGAAGTTACATGCTCTTCTTTTTGTTTATAAAAAGCATTGAAGGACCTTTGTAAAATGTGAATAAATTAAGGGCCATGCTTCAGAAAATAGCAATACCAATCCTGCTCCTACTCAACTTTTCATAAAATCTTATAATTTTTTATAAAATTTTAATTTTTTTTATTGTACCAATAATGAATGAAATTGTAACCTCACATTTTAAATATGTGTAACTTGTTATAAAGTTTATATAAAAATTTATAAACTTTATAAAAAGTGCTTTTTTTAAATAAAAATACATTATTTTTTTAAAATTTGAACAAAAACAAAATTTCAAATTAAACAAGTTTTGGTATTGCATGAATCATATTGACTATTAACGTGTTTAAAGTCATTCTCAGAAGTAAGTTAGAGAGGATTATGTATATAACAAGGAACAAACTCTCTTATTTTTGAATAATTTTTTTACACAAACAATTTAATGTAATATTAAAAAGATTACAAAGTAAAATGAAAAATCCCACTGATAATATTTAGTATTTATAATTGATATAAGCTTAAGGCTAATGAAATTTTATAGTTACAATAAATCACTTGGAAATTGCTTGGACTTTCTTTAATGTGCCCCCTCAAGATGATGTCTTTAGAGGGGACAATAATCTTGCTATGTAAATAGGACAAGTGTTATCTAGTTTCATTAGAACATCAACAAGTTGATCATGAGTGAAAAGATGTAATTTTTTTTGTTACACTTGATCTCAAACAAAGTAAATACCAATGATGATATGTTTCATTCTACTATAGAGCATAAGATTTAGATTGAGATTGGTTGCTCTTACATTATCATAATGGAAAACCAGAGTGCGTGGTATTAGGACACCAAGTTCGAACAAGAGAGATTAAATCTATACCAATTCTGCAGTTGTAGTAGCAAGGGCCCTATATTTAGCTTTAGTTAAGGAACGAGCAAAGATAAGTTGCTTGCTAGATTTTCATGAGTTTGGTGTGCATCTAAGGTAAATAATATATAATGTAGTTAATTTAAAGTCATCTTTATCCCTATCCCAATCTACATCAGACAAGGTAGAGAGATGGAGGTTAGAAGACTTGCATAGAAGAAGACGATGGAACATGGTTCTTTTAAGGTGATGAAGCAATCTCTTTATAGCAGCCCAATGCATCTCAAAGGGATAATGCTTAAACTGAGCAACCTTCATCATAGTGAATGCAATATCAGATGGTATAAGAACAAGAAATTGAAGGCCATCAAGTATACTTCAATATTGTGCCACATTAGTAAGAGGAAAATTATCATTTGAGGAATAAGAAATATATGTGGCAATAGGTGTGAAGATAACCTTGGCATCACACATTTTTGTTTTGATGAGAAGCTTTTCGATGTATTAATGTTAACTCAGATATAATCCAGCAAGTTTTGTTGGAAAAATTCAAGATGTGTAGGGAAGGGATTATGGTGTGGAGAATATGGTTAAATGATGGTTAGTTTTAAAAAGAAAATTATTTTTGTAAAAGACTACATGCCTAAAGATAAATAAACCATGTGTTATGGGATCATAACACTTATAAGCATGATTTTGTAAAAAGGAAGCAAAGAAAGATACAAGGTTTGGAGTTGGGATCAAGTTTATGGTATGTGTAGGGTTTAAGTCAAAGATAACAAGTCTATCCAAAAACTTTTAATTGAAAGTAAAAGCGAGGCATTTGAAATAACATTTTAAAAGGTAATGTATTGTTTAAAATGAGTGAAGGTAACTTATTAATTAAAAAAGTAGCATGAAGAAATGCATATGACTAAAATGATGAGGATAGAAAGGCTTGATGAAGTAAGGTTTTCGTAGTTTCAACAATGTGACAATGGCAGCATTCAACAAGTCCTACATGTTGAGGTGTATATGGTAAAGAGATGTAATGAGAGATACTAGAATTGAAAAATGATATTTTAATCTAAGAAATTTAGTACTGCCATCAGTGTAAAATTTTTTATTTTAGTATTGAATTGGGTTTCAATTTGTTTTTAAAATTGTAGGAAAACATGATAGGCATTGGATTTTAATTTCATGGGATAAAGCCAACAATATCATATAAAATGATCCATAAATAGGATATAATATTTGAAGCCATCAATGGAAATTGTGGGAGCTAGAGCTTAAACATCACAAAAAATATAATTAGAAGGATAAGAACTTGAGACAATAGGAGAACCAAAAAGAAATTTGTGACCTTTATACACAGTGGACCCGAGAATGTCTAAGATGTATCATGATTTGAAAGAGGTATTTTGGTGGGAAGACATGAAATGAGATATGCTTGAATATGTGACCAAATGTCTTACGTGTCAATAAGTAAAGGCAAAACATCAACGTCTGGTAAGACTACATCAATCCATGAAGATTCCAAAATGGAAATAGGGAAGTATAATGATAGACTTCCTAGTTGGATTGCCAAAGTCACCAAAAGGTACAGTTCATTTTGGATCATCACTAATCGCTTAACTAAATTGACCAATTTTTTGCCAGTCAGGATGACTTATTTAACTACTTAATATGCATAAATGTTCCTAGATCAGATAATTCCTTTACATGGTGTGTCTTAATGATCATTCAAATCATGGTACTCAGTTTACTTCTTACCTTTGGCAATTATTTCTACAAGCATTGGGTACTCAATTATGGTTTAATATTGCTTTTCTTCTACAAACAAATGGTCAATTTGAGTGAATGATACATATTCTAGAAGACATGCTTCTCGCATGCATGATAGAGTTTGAAAGAAGCTGAGAAAAATATCTGCCACTTATTGAATTTGCCTACAACAATAGTTATCAATCTAGTATCCAAATGACATCATTTTAGGCATTGTATGGGAGGAGATGTAAATCTCTGATAGGTTAGTTTAAACCTAGAGAAGTAAACTTATTAGGACCAGATATTGTAGTGGATGCTATTGAAAAGGTGTAATTGATTCATGATCGAATATAAGTGGCTCAAGACCGACAAAAATCCTATTAAATAAGAGAAAAAGGGAATTAGAGTTCGAGGTTGATGATCAAGTATTTCTCAATGTATCTTCTATGAGAGGAGTCATGCGATTTGGTAAAAAAAAGAAATTAGGGTTGTGATATATTGGACTAATTATCAAACACATAGGAGCTGTAGGGTATCAATTAAAACTACTAACTAAAATGCAAGGAATCTACCCAGTATTCCATGTTTCCATATTGAGGAAATATATCCTAGATGCGTCACACATAATTAAGGAAGAACTAATTCAATTAGACACTAAGCTAACTTAGGAAAAACAATTGGTAACTATTCTTGATCGACTAGTTCAAAAGTTAAGATCAAGAAAAGCCCCTATGGTCAAAGTGTTGTTGGGACGACATGATGAGCAAGAAGCTACATAGGAGTTGGAATTTGATCTACATGAAAAGCATCCCTGATTATTTGGTAAGGGATACTTATAATAAATATTTAGTGTAAAATGTTACTCATAATCATTAAATCAATTTATTGAACTTACAATCACTATTTAGAATTCAAGGATGAATTCTCTTAAGGGGAAGAATTGTAATACCTCAAATTTTTCTAAAATTAATTTTGATAATAAAATAACTTTTTGGAAGAATCCAAAAAGGTGAATTTGGAAAGTTCATGAGTTTCAAAACTATAAATTCTAGGATACGAAGTATCTAGATATAGCAAAAATAAATTATATAAATTTTAGGAATCCTCAAAAACTGGAAATTTCTATTTTGAATGCTTATAGAATAAAATTCATATTTTTGGGATTTAATTTTTAGGAAACTTTGGGGAGTTTGAAATTAAGGCTATAGGTGCCCAGCAAATGCATACTTATAGTTATTATAAAAGTAATTAATTTAACTAATTTGTGACAAAATTTCAAAGCCACTGATGATTGGTGAGTATGTTGAATTTGGACATAAAATTGAGGAATTAAAAAGAGGAAAGAAAAAAAGAAGGAAGCTTGCCAAGGAAGAGTCAAAGGTGAGAGTTGACTCGATTTTCCATTTTGCCTTCTAAAGAGTCAGTTCTCTTTTTTTCTTCTCCAACCTATTTTCAGTTGCATTCCATGCAACACACATTCAAACATCAACTTGGGGAAGCTCACTCGCTCTCTCCCTCTCTCTCTAAGTAAGCATTTCATTCCTTCATGTTAATTTCTTATATTTTTGCTACTAATTCCTCTTTTCTTCATCTTTAACTCAGTACCAAAATCTTGTTGATTTATCAAGAATAATCTAAGTTATAAATCTTTGAATCTAAAAGTTACTATTCATTTCACCGTTCATTTCAAGAACCCATGTGAATTTCTGATGTTTTTAGAGTTCAAATATTTTATTTCTAGCTTATTTCTATAGAATGAAACTATAATATAATAGTATTTGATTATTTGATGCAAAAAAGACCTTGAAAAATTTAAAAAGTTAACATGCTCTTCTTTTTGTTCATGAAGAGCATTTTGTAAATTATTTTAATCTCCTTGCTTCAGTTACTTAGCTGAGTGATTCTTACCTCTCTTGTGAATTGTAATATAACTAATTAGATGTGAATTCCTGAATTGTTGGATAGGATAAGGAAAATAAGTATTGTATGGTCCTATGGCTTAGTTTGAATTTGCTTGGAATTATTGATATAAATATGGTTTTATGTTTGGAAGAGCTTGAATTTATGCTTGTTAAGCTTCTAAAACAATGGTATGTTGAACCTTTATAATTTGGTGGAAGTTGGATAGTGTTTCTCTTATTTTGGCTGCTGCTCTTTATCATTTCTAGAGTTCACAAGTCGAATCACCATATTTACACCAACCCCATGATCATGCTCATAGAAATCGAGCTACAATATGCCTTGTGATTCAAATAAAAAATTTAACTAGTTTCTTGTGATTCAAATAGACCCTTCCTACCCTGTTTTTTTATTTTAATCACAATTTCGATTGCATACATATTTGGACTTTCTGAAAGTTTACAATTTTCAATGAGCAAACTCGTATTTTTGCACTAAATCCTTTCAAGTCTAATTGAAACCTTCCCATTTGAATCCCATGATTCTAATCGTGATCTTACTTGAATTTTAATCATGATCATGCTCACACCCCTAGATTTATACATTCAAACAGCCCAAACTTACCTTTCTATAAAGCAACTTTCATTTTCTTGACCTAACCTCATATAGTTTCCAGCCATTTCCAATATAATCATCTATAAAATCTAATTGAGCTAACTCATATGCTAGTATGAATCTATTTATTGATTATTTATATATTGATGCTATAGTAATAATCTTGATAATTATTGTAATAATATGATAAGGAATATATGTGTGTGATTTAGGATGGAAATATGAACTCTGTGATACGTTTGTTACTACATATGATACTATTTGAAAGCTTGAAAATTTCCTATGATATATGAGATTATGAATGATAATTATGAGATGTGATTGATGAGATGAGATTGGATATATGAACTGGATCCCAGATATACTTGTTATAATATGAAGCGTAGGATAAGGTGGAACTTGGAGGGATAAGGCCGATGATTGTGTGGGATAAGGTGGAAAAGAGTAGCAAGGAGAGTCTTGATCTTGATTGTTTATTTTAGTTATTTGAAATGTTATTACTTTGAGAGATACTGAAATATGATATAATAATGTGACCTAAAATCTGAGGTATATATATTTGGTATTGTTGGAAAATTCATAAGTTTGGTATGAATTATCTCACTAAGCTTTAAACTTACTTTTTTATGGATTATTTTTTCAAATTTTGAGATATTACTACTATTCCACAACTTAAAAAGTAAGGATGAACAATGATCCCATGGAAATCATTATTGATGTATTTACCACCACAATAGATAGTCCTTTAAGAATGTATAAGATCAGGATTCATTACATCATACTACTAAATTTAGCTGGTTGTGAGATTTTACATGAAGTGGAGATTATTGCCTTATAACCCCCCAATGTCCTATTAATGATGGCCACGAGATGGCTTGATCCTTTAGAGATCTATCATCCATCTATACTTTTACTAATCTTTTGAAAACTTGTAAATAGTAAGGCCATAAATCCCTCGAGGGCATAGTTAGTAAAACTTTAAGTTGAACTCCTACTTTTTAGTTCCTTGACAAGTAATAGGTTGAACTACCTTTTGTTTTGCCTTGCCCTTGTGTCACGAGCCAGTAACTCTCTAGCCGAAATCGTGTAGTGCATAATGCCAACTCTTGGCCAACATCCTAGCCTTCCACTAAATTCACGCCATACTTAGATAGATAATCGAGGCATTAAGGATTTTATTACCTATACAATCAAAATCCTCTACATAACATATCTGCAAGTAAACATTAATACATATTCGAAGCATTAGCGTATATTGAGTCTCAAAGAATGTGCCACATAAAAAGCCTTTAATACATATTGAGAAGGGATATTTTAAAAATAAGGAGATTGATAACTCTATTTTATTAATATATGCCTCATTATATAGTTTTGAATGTGTAAGAGGTGTATCTCTAAGCTTTATACTCTGATCCCTATCCTGAGTTACAGTGCCCACCCAGTCACAGTGCCCATCTTGTCATCATACGTGTTAGGTTTTGATATAGCAAGCACAATGGAAAAATTAAAAAAAATTTGAAACTCACCAAGGATCCATGCACAAAATATAAACTAGTTGGTTTACATAATACCTTATTAAGTTATGTTTATACAGAATGCAGCAATAGAAATCAGCAGCTTGATGCAAAATCAACAACACCAGAATCCTTCTCCTTGATGCTGTGGCTAGATGTGATGTTACAGTTGAATACAGTAACCCAGATTTTGTCTCCTTGATGCTGTGGTTGGATGGGATGCTACGGTTGGATGGTGTGCTATGGCTGGATGTAGAAATCACCAATACAGAATGGCAGATCCGTATCTCCATAGTATCCACACATGAGTAAAATAAAACTTCAATCTGCCAAATGGAATCGCCTCTCTCACTGCATCTATGCTAGAAGATGGCTCTCTCTATTTTTCTAAGATCTCTCAATTATTTTTTTGAAAGCAAGTGTTTCAATTAGGCTCTCCTTTTCTTACGCCCCACTAATCCCCTTAATGTTATCTTTATAACTCTAGGGTTTTAGTGAGAAAAAACCTAAGCCCAGTCCAACTGAAAGTCCTAGTCGTAGTCCAACTGAGAGTCCTAGTCTAATAGAAAGTGTGGAAAGGCTTTTGGGCTTAAGTTATTAAATTAGTCTAACTAACTTTAATAATT
>JANHAO010016638.1:0-14361 GCA_026873985.1 Saraca asoca
AGTTAAGGGAAGGGAAATTCAGTTAGACTGAACTAACCAGGAGGAAAATGCATCTTTAATGATGTGGGAAGTCATCAGAACAGACCAAGGACCAATGCCAGTCATCACTAAAGTTCCATGTTTTTCTTCATTTCCGTGTTAACATTGGCAGAAACTATGTTTAAATCAATTGATAACTTCAAAATAGAAAAGGCTTCTGCTGCATAGTGGAAGCAGTAAAGTCTCCATGAATGTTCAAAAACACAAATGCTAATTGTGAATGGCTTACAAAGGTGAAATCATTTAAAGATAATGAATGTGAATTTTCTCAAAAGAGTTCCCACAAAAATGTAGAAGATCTTATCCATAGCAACAATAGACTTGATTTATACTAAAAAAATGAGATAATTAAATTGAAGAGTCATCCTTATTCTTTTTATGTTATTACTGAAGTCAAGCTTCAATCTAAGTCGAAACTGTTTAATAAACAATTAAGCCAACATCATATTTTTTTCATTTTAACTTTTTTTCAAATAAAGAGCAAGTAAATTTGACAATCTAAAACTCATATGAGAATGTTCCATTTTTATTCAAATCCAATTCATAGTAAGCATGATATATGTATAAGAAACGAGCAACATTATGGCATTACCGGAGATGTATTGAACTTTCTTCTTCATGAGACAAGGCCATAACTTCCTGTCTGGCAGATTGCAAACAGTAGAGAGTAGCCCCATCTCCTTTAATGATTTTCCAGTAATGTCAACCAACAATGCCGAAATGTTCACTGGATAGCACAATAATGCTTCAGTTAGTGCTGCTTTAAAGCTGGTTCTTTTCCTATTCCTTGCTCTTTCTTTTGGATGAATTCCACAAGGTTCTGTTGTTCTGATGAGAAAAAATTAAGATTGACAGCCTTATAAGATACAACTAGTTCAACTGTTCAAAATGTTGAGCATCCAAAACTGATCACAAACTTAAATGATCTTTCTATAGGATATAGTTTTGCTTTTTTAACAACTGTCCATCATGGTATTTCAAACAGTCAACAGCTATGCACCTTAAACTCGGTCTAATACAGCTACAAGGTTATGATTTGAAAGAGTATTGGCAATCACTTCATAAATTGCAACTTTAAACAAAATGAATATAGGTATGAAGGCATGCCACATGACAAAACAAAATTAAATGGAAAAAATTGAAAATAGTAAGAAAGATAACCTTTTCCATAGTTAGAATGGGCTGGATAAGCTTCCACAATCAGTTTCTGGACTTCTTTATCACCTTGTTGAATGGCTGCCTTATCATTATGTGAGATGGGAACACAAGTTGACGCCAGCCATCATTTTGAACTAGTGGTTTTATAGAAGTGTAGATAAGCAAATTGGGATTTGAAAATATGACTATAATTTGAAAATGTTTATAACTTCAAAGTAGCTAAGAACAATCAATTACCTTAATAGTTTATGAATGAGGATAGGGGATGCAAAACATAGAGATCAAAATCATTGATACATGCTGGTAGGGATGTCAAAAATTTTGGGTTGAGATTTCTGTATTATTTGTAGGAAAATTTCAAACAAGAAAATTTATATAAATAACAAGATAACTAAAAATACCAAACAATCAAAATCTCACAAATTGAAATTTAAACCAAAATCGCAGCAGAGATGCTTCTATAGTTGTCTTTAGGTGCAAAAGCCCAGACCTTGTGAAGTAAAGGACTGAGCTTGTCAATCC
The DNA here is from genome assembly GCA_026873985.1 of Saraca asoca. Classification (NCBI taxonomy): domain Eukaryota; kingdom Viridiplantae; phylum Streptophyta; class Magnoliopsida; order Fabales; family Fabaceae; genus Saraca; species Saraca asoca. Next base: position 1,720 of record JANHAO010016638.1, read on the forward strand.
ATTCCCATTGTTCAATGAAAAATCACTATATAGTCAAACTCAAAATCGAAAAAAAAATAATCAACATTCTGCCTCAATGATTACTTACCTATTTTTAGTTGATAAAGTTCAAAAAATCAAGTTAAGGTAAGGGAAATTTAGTTACACTGCACTAAACTACCCTGTAGGAAAATGTATCTTCAATGATGCAGGAAGTCAATAGAATAGACTAAGACCCATGCTTTGCTAGTCTTCTCCTAGATTCCACACTATCTTCATAATCCTTGTTAATATTTGCAGCAACTATGTTAAAACCAATTGATAATATTAAAATAGTAGAGGCGTTTTTGGAAATTTACAGCAGAGTAAAGTAGTAAAGCTTCCATGAATGTTCCAAAAGACAACATAAATCCCTTTAAGCATTTTTCTTTCCCAAACTCGCAAAGATTTAATGGAATTCCCGCAAAAATGCAGATCTTATCTGATAACAATAATAGACCTGATGATATCATCTTTATTCTTTTGATGATTATTACTAAAGTCGAGCTTCAATCCAAGTTGAAGAATTATGCAGTAAAAATTTAAGCCAACCCCAGCTTTTTCCCTTTTTTTTAATTTTTTTTTTCATTTTAAACAAAGAGCAAGAAAATTTGACAATTTTAAACTTGTATGAGGACGATTTTTTTATTAAATCCGTTTCATAGAAAGTTTCACATATGTACAATACATGAGCAAAATTATGGAATTACCTGAGATGTATTTCATGGAAAGTACCATATATGTTTGCACTTTTAACAACTTTGTTCATTATGGTATTTGAAATAGTTAGCTGCTGCACACCTTAAAATCTGTGTCATACAGGTACAAGAGTAGTAAGGCTATTATCTGGAAGACTGGAAGATTGTTGGCAATCACTTTAGAAATTGTATACGTAAACAAAATGAATATAGACATGAAGGCATGCGGCACAACAAATCAAAATTATACTGAAAGCTTTTGGAATGGGAACACAAGTTAACCCCATCCATCATTTTGAACTGGTAGTTTTATACTAGTATAATTTATAATAAAGAAAACTGCTATTTGAATATATGACTATAATATGAAAATGTGAGAAATTATGCCAGATTTCTTCACCCTTTGTATGATATTGTAACTTCAAAAACAAAACAGAAAACAATCAGCTTGAATTCATCTTCAAAATTAACAGTTGAGTTAGACTAAAACTAACCAGCTGGAAAATAAGCAAAATATTTTTCCTCAGTCCTCTCTTTAATGATTTGGGGCTCACACTAGGGGCCCATAATATTCTAGTTCCAAGTGAAATCTTACACTTTCTACTTGGAAATCGTCTTAGAGATGGAAAGCAGTAAAGCCTACAAGAGTATAAACAAAAAATGCTACTACTATGTGAGCGTGCGGTGTATAAAGCTGAAAAGATTTTAACAACAAAATTATTTAGGCTAAAACATTGAAAAAGTAAATCATTTTTCATTACAACTCACCCTAGCTACAAAAACAGGGCTGGCTCTAGTATCAAAGTTGATGAATTTCTTTATGAATGCAAATTTTTCTTTAAGATCTTAAACTTGTTGTCAATAAGAAGCATGACAAGGCCACAAGCATCTGGTAGAGTTTCCACCAAAATTGCAGAAGATATCATCTAGAACAACAATTGACCTGATGTATACCCAAAATTGAGATGATCTAAGTTTGAAGAGTATTCTTAATTTATTCTTATGATATCAATAAGATGAGCTGAAGACATTTTCAAGCCACTACCACATTTTGTTTAAATAAAATAAGGGACAAACAAATCTAACAATTTTAAACTTGCATGAGAATGGTTTTATTTTTATTCAAATACATTTCATAATAAGTAGTAGAAATGCAGTATTAAACAACACATTTATTAGAAATGAGCAAAATTATGGCCTTGCCAGGGATGTATTAAACTCTCTTCTTCAAAAAATAAAGCCAAAAAACTTCCATTTAGAAGGTTGTTAACAGGAAAGATTATATGATAATAATGATTGTAAAACTTTGTTAAATCATTTAAGAACATTGAGAAATACTTTTGAAGAAAATTTCCAAAAATCTTGATTCAAATCCTTGAAGCAAATACTTCTTGAAATTAACTAAAATCTTAAGCTAAGTTCAAATAAATCCTAACCTTTACACTGAAGTGATTGTAGATATAAACTAGGTTTTCATCATGCATTCCAAGATAAAATTATTGAAATTTAACATATTTAGAACATTTAAAATATTTGTTATTATCAAAACAAATTATAAATTTTTTGAAAATAAGAGTTAGACTCAACAAGAATTACTTTGTTAGAATGAATTTTATGTTAGGGAATAGGTTTAAAATACTTTTGAATGTAAAATGACAAACAAGATATAAAATGTTGAATCAAAATATTAATATAATATAAAACATAAGATTTAAAATATAAAATAAAAAAGTGACTAAAAATAAAATGAAGTGCATGTTTGAATTCCTTCTAAATTAGTTTTGGGTAAAAAATAGAATGCTTTTTATGTTTCGCTACCCAATTATAAATTATTTTTGCTTCAAAGTTGTTTTTTGAGGAAAAGTAAAACTTTCTTATTTGCATTTCATTATATTTTCAATTCAAAATTAGTAAAAGCAGGCAAAAATAATTTTGAATTTAGTTACACAAATATCATTATTTTTTTTATTTTTCTAATCAAAATTAATTTTTGCATCAAGAGTTCCAAAACAACCTAATCACACCATATCTATATGACACTATTTGCTAGTTACACACGTCTAGTACTGTTGATGTTAACTTTTCCAATGTTGTACATTTGTTTCATTTTAAATTGACTTTCCACAGTTATTATTGATCACTAACATCCCTATTGGTATATACCATAAACCTTAATGTCCAATATGGTATTGTCTTGAGGAGGCTTCTATTATATACCAAAATTCACAAGCTCTTAGCCTTCATGACACCTTGGGATTCATAGAACAAAGAGAACAAACACAGATGGGATTGAATTCAACAAAACTAAAAGGGAACTGAAAGTCCAATGACAATGTAGTCTAACCATATCAAGTATCTTTTTCATGTGAAAGTCCAGTTTGCTACACTTGCAATGAGTATGCTAATGAACATCATATCACACCAAATATGTTTCCATTTGTCCTTTTCATATGAAGGCATTCGAGTGACAAAATAAAATTAAATGGAAAGCCTTGAAAATAGGTAATAAAGATAACCTTTTCCATAGACAAAAAGGGTAGGATAAGCCTCCACAATCAATTTATGGGCTTCTTTATCACCTTGTTGAATAGCTGCCTTATCATTATGCAAGATGGGAAGGCAAGTTGACTCCAACCATCATCTTGTACTAGTAGTTTTATAGAAGTATAGATAAGCAAATTGGGATTTGAATATATGACTATAGTAGAAAATGTTTATAACTCCAAAGTAGATAAGAACAATTACCTTAATGGTTTGTGAAAGAGGATTTGGGTTGCAAAACATGAAGCTTAGAACCACTGACACTTGATGGTGGGAATGTGAGAAATTTTGGGTGAGATTTCTGCATTGTTTGTAGGACAATTTATGACAGTGAGCTTTGTTAGAAAACTATCAAACTATTTGTGTCCAGTGCAGGAGAACCTCTTGATAAAGATACACAATTAGGGTTGTCTTCAAAAGTAAGGCCCTGTACATGTTGAAGAGCACTCTGTGAAACATCAATAGATTGTAGATTTTTACAATCCCAGATGGTGAGTTCCTCAAGATTAAGAAAGGCATCTACTGGGAAGGAACTTAGTAAGTTACAATTCTTTTCTATGGTCAATGACTTCAGAAACTCTCAAGATAGTGAATTTGGGAATTCTAGTTCTTACAATTTTAAATTTCTAGACTCTCACCAAAATTGCCCCTATTATGCTCAAAACTATTCTCTCACTTTTTCCTATTCTTATTTTATTAAACAAAGGCTTTGGTATGCAGGATGCTATCTGTTGACATTTATCAAACAATTAAATTTTAATTCTTCATCGACTTGCTGTTCAAATTCATTTCATTGTAAGTAGTATTGTTACACAACACATTTATTAGAAATAAGCTGAATTACTCTATTGCTTGGGATGTATTAAACAAAGTTATAAAATTTCCATCTATAAGGTTGTTAACAGTATAGATTACATAGTTATAACGATTGAAAAACAAAGAAACTTACAATTTCTGCTGGGGTCTTCAAATTTTGAAACCTCATTCAACGAGACCTTAACTCTCCTAGTGAACTTCCACAAACAATGCCAACATGTTCATTGGGTAATTTCCTGCAATATCCCAAAACTTTGTAGGAATAATACATAAAAATAAATAATATATTAAACACATATCACAATTTCAATTTCAAATATTTCTAAAACTTCATTAAAATTTTTTTTGATATGTATATTTTTTAAAGATAATATATTATTTACGATAATACATGAATTCTTATTAATTATATAATAAATCTTCTAACATAAAGTAATTAATTTAAATTTTTAAACAAAATTTTATAAATAAACTCACTTGAGTATTAATATATTAAGAAAAATATTTTTGAAAAGATGAAAATAATTTAAATGATAAATTTAGCCAATTTGAAATATTAATGTAATAACTTTATCAAATTAAAAGAAATACAACATTCCCTCACAACTAACACGAATATATTTGTATCAACTATATAGTCGTTTAATACATAAAAATATGATGATGGTTTACTTATGTTTGAATATAATATAATTTATAATCTAAATTTATATTATAAATTGTTTTCAAATAAAATTAATTAAAAGTTAGGACATATACATACATACATATATATAGTTACGAATTAAAAGCTGCTACTAAATTTGTGAACAAAAGAATATAGACCTGAAGGTATTCAATGCAGTCAATACAAAAAAGAACCTTATCCGTAGATATATTACAATGAATAAGATTCCACAATTATTTTGTTGGCTTCTTTTTCACCTCATCAGTCAGCAAGAAGGTAAAACAAGTTGACTGTAGTCATTATTTCTAATATAATCATAATTTGAGATGTTTGGAACTTAAGAGCATTTAGTGACATTCAAGTACCTCTATCATCTTTGAGTCAGGATTGAGGAGATTGGACCCAATCATACTAGATTTTGGGGATGTGGAAAATTTTAGGCCAAATTTCTGCATTCTTCATTCGACACTGTTCTACAAGCAAAGGACAGCCTATGATTTGAAGATGTGAGGTGTAGAAATCCATTGCAATCTAATGTCTCCAGAGTTTTAAAATATTCTATGCACAGAGTGGTAATAGAGGAAGGCAATAACAAACCTTACGTGGGAAAACACTGCACATTATCATTACTACCATAGATCACAAGATGGGTGAGATTGGGTAGACCCCACTCCTTACTGAATGTCGCAAAGACGCTTTGATTAATAAAAAGATGAGTCAAATAAGGAAATAACCCCATATCACCTTCTCCATGCTTTGATCGAAGAATTCACTGCAAGTTGATTTGGTGAATAGTGATTCTATCACGTTGAAAGTTAGCAATTCACACTAGAACAAGCAATCAAATGTCTCACATTTATTCTCCCCCTACCATCAAAGCAGCATCTGCACAATTTCTTGCACTTCCTCCATGTGGAATACTAAAACTCTGTGGGTACAAACTATTATTATATCCCCTTTTCAAATGAACAATCAAGTAGAGTAACACAAAGAGTGAACACATAATTTAATGTAGAAAAACTCCCAATTCCAGGAGCAAAAAAAAATGATGGATAAGAAAAGCTTTCATTATGACATCAAAATTACAATATTGGCATCTACAAAACATCCTCACCAATATCACTATACATGTGAGTATGTTGCATAACCATGAAGGCTCTTACAAAGAATCTCTCTCATTTCTCAAACAAGATAATTGACATGAATAAGAAAATAACTAAAAATACCAAACAATCAAAATCTCACAACCAAAATCACAGCAGAGATGTTTCTATTGTTGTCTTTAGGTGCAAAAGCCCAGACCTTGTGAAGTAAAGGACCGAGCTTGTCAATCCATTCTTATTGTTCCATGAAACATCACTCTATTGTCAAACTCAAAATCAAAAAGAAAATAATTAGCATTCTACCTCAGTGATTAGTTATCTGTTTTTAGTTGATTAAGTTCAAAAAATAAAGTTTACATAAGGGAAATTTAGTTAGACTGCACTGAACATACCTGGAGGAAAATGCATCTTCAATGATGCAGGAAGTCAACAGAACAGACTAAGGACCCATGCTTTGCCAGTCTTCACCTAGATTCCACACTATCATCATAATCCTTGTTAACATTTGCAGCAACTATGTTAAAACCAACTGATAACATTAAAATAGCAGAGGCTTTTCTAGAAATCTACAACAGAGTATAGTAAAGCCTCCATGAACATTCCAAAAGACAGCATAAAGCCTTTTAAGCATTTTTTTTCTTGCCCAAACTCATAAAGATTTAATAGAATTCCCACAAAAATGTAGATCTTATCCAATAACAATAATGGGCCTGATGATACTCAAAAAATGAGATGATTAAAATGAAGAGTCATCTTTATTTTTTTGATGACTATTACTAAAGTTAAGCTTCAAACTAAGCTAAAGAATTATGCAGTAAAAATTTAAGCCAACACCAACTTTCTCCCCTTTTTATTTTTTTATTTTGAGCAAAAAGCTAGTAAATTTGACAATTTTGAACTTGTAGGAGGATGATTTTTTATTCAAATCCATTTCATAGAAAGTATCACATGTACAATAAATGAGCAAAATTATGGAATTACCTGAGATGCATTGAACTTTCTTCTCGAAGGTTGTAAACAGTAAAGAATGGCCATAGTGACTGTGGGAAGCCCTCGACTCCTCTAATGATTTTCCAATAATGTCCACAAACACTGCAAACATGTTCACTAGATAGCTCAACTACGTTTCAGCTGGTGCTAGTTCTTCAGCTATAGCTTGCTCTTTTGGTTTTCCTACAAGGCCATCTCATGCTCTGATTAAAAAATTTAGAAATTGATATTAAATATTTAAATTGATGTAATTTTTCTTAAATCTATAATAAATTGAGCAAAAAAAAATCCTAGGACTGATATGATGCCAACTAAATTTTTCAATGTTGAATTTGGTGGTTTACTCAAAATTATGTATCAAAATATGAGATAAAGAAATAGAAGGATGAGGCATAACAGATACAAAGTTTCCCATCTATTGAGCTTTTAAGGAAGCCTCTATGATTGAATCACTTTCAATAGCAGATTTATATGTCTTTACTAAAACCATGCTCAAAGTTGAATGAAATATTAGGAGACAAAGATATATAATTATGAGTTAAAAGCTGCCAATAAATTTGCCAAGAAAAAACACAATAGTGGACCTTAGATTTCCAAAATAATTAAAGCATGGCTACAAAGGATGTCCATAGCTTTCAAATCATAAATATAAGGGTCTTGTAACTCAATATTAGCAAGCAAGTTGTTACTATTCACTTAGATTCTATGGTGATTCAAGACATCAATTTACAGTAAAACACAAATACCCTTAATATTTTAGTTAAACCACTCAAAACTCAAAAGGTTAAGGGTCTAAAACTAATCCCAAGTTTAAATAAAGTTTCCCGACCATATATGTCTGCATTTTTAATAGCTTTGATCATTATGGTATTTGAAATAGTCAGCTACTACACACCTTAAAATCTGTGTAATACAGGTCTAAGAGTAGCAAGTTTGTTATCTGGAAGACTGGAAGATTGTTGGCAATCACTTCAGAAATTGTATCTATAAACAAAATGAATATAGGCATAAAGGCATGCAGCACGACAAATCAAAATTAAACAGAAAGCATTTTAGAAAAATAACCTTTTGCACAGATAGAAAAGGGCTTCCGCGATCAATTTTTGGGCTTTTTTATCCCCTTGTCGAACGGCTGCCATATCATTATGCAAGATGGAACACAAGTTAACCCCAGCCATAATTTTGAACAAGTATAATTTATAAACAAGAAAACTACTATTTGAATATAATATGAAAATGTTTAGAGCTTCAAAGTAGTTAATAACAATAAAGTACTTTTGTGGTTTGTGAAAGAGGATCGGGGGTGCAAAACATGGAGATCAGAATCATTGATATTGATGGTGGGATGTGAAAAATTTTGGGCCAGATTTCTTCACCCTTCGTGTGACATTGTAACTTCAAAACAAAACAGAGAATAATCAACTTGAATTCATCTTCAAAAATTAACAGTAAGTTAAGGGATGGGAAACTGAGTTAGACTGAAGCTAACCAGTTGGAAAATAAGTAGAGGATTTTTGCACAACCCCCTCTTTAATGATTTGGAGTTCATTAAAACACATAAGCCTACAAGAGTATTAACAAAAAATCTCGTCTTCTTTTTCACTTTGTCGAACAACTACCTCATTATTCTGTAGGAGGGGAACACAAGTTGATTGTAGTCATTATTTCTAATATAATAATATGAAGATATTTAAAGCTTAGGAGTAGCTAATAACATTCAATTATGGTATTTTTGCATTTTTAACAACTTTGTCTATTATGGTATTTCAAACAGCCAGTAGCTATGCACCTTAAACTCTGTCTAATACAGGTACAAGGACAAGGTTGCAATTTGGAATAAATGTTCACTTCATAAATTGCAATTATAAACAAAATGAAATGTAATGTTCTCTAGCAAAATGTAAAAGATTGCCAGTTGGCTCACGAATACAGAATTTACATTTTTAAATTATTTTAAATGAGTTAATTAAAAATTATTTTTAAACAATTCTAAAATATTTAATTCAAGTTAAAAGAATATTATTCAAGTGTAGATTTTATTAAATCATTTAAAAATATGGAAAAATATTTTTGAAGAAAATTTTCAAAATCTTTGAGGCAAATACTTTTTTAGAATTAACAAAAATCTTGAGCTAAATTCAAATAAATTTTATCCTTTACACATAAGTGATTTTAGTTCCAAACCAAGTTTTCATCAAATATTCCAAGGCTTTCCAATATAAAATTATTGAAATTTAACACATTCAAAATATTTGTTATTATCAAAATAAATTATAAATATTTTAAAAATAGGGATTAGACTCAAGGATTATTTTATTAGAATGAATTTCATGTTAGGAAATAGATTAAAAATACTTTTGAATGTGAAATGATGAAAAAGATATAAAATGTTGAATTAAAATATTAATATGATAAAAAAAATAACATTAAAAATAGAAAATAAAAAGAAAATTTGAGTAAAAATAAAATGAAGTGCATGTTTGAATTCTTTTAAAATGAATTTTGGGTAAAAAAAATTGAATGATTTTTATGTTTTGTTACTATTGATGGTGAAATTTGGTTCTAAGCCAAACTTTAGTCAACCGAACAGTTCTTATACCCTAAATTGCTTTCTGGTTGAAGAAACAAAAGATGAAGAAGGTGAAGAGGGAGAGTAGCAATGGTGGACAGTATTTTTAATGTGGTTCGGCCAAAATCGAATGGCACCGGTCCTCACATCTATGATAATATCATTGCTTCTAGGGAAATTTTATAAAGCTTTAGTACAGTGTACCAGTTGCAGACTTAGACCACTTCAAAGAGCTCTTGTCCCCCTTATTTATAGAGGAGAGGAGGTTACAAATGTAATCCTATAAGTTGTAAAAATATTACATTAATATTATGTACAAAATAATATAAACTCCTGTAATCTAGCTCTTGTAGATTACGTTTTGTGGGTGGGCCTTTTATGTTTGCTAGATCCAGAAACTGATGTAAGCTTGTCTGGTGCTCCATCTCACTAAGCTCTTACCATGTAAGGTGCCTTACCTTGTGAGCTATCCCTGGCTTGAGGTCGCTGCTGGTCTTCGGCCAGCGAGAACAAGCTTGAGTATAACAAAGCAAGCTCGCACGGGGCCACTGTTATGCGAGCTGGGACTTAGCATCCTCCACCTTAGTGAGGTGGGTTTCCTATGCTTGAACTTAGCTTCTGCTAGGTTTTCATCGATCCATTTCACAACTCCGAATTTTACCTATAACATAAGCCCCCAACTCTCAGTTCATTTTGCAGACTGGGAGTTGTGATTTTACCATGCAGTCAAAGTCTTTGCACTCAGATTGTCATGTTGTCATTTCAATCTTTCATTCTTTCATTTCATCTGTTACAGGCTGTGCTTCCTTCTGAGCATGCCTTGTAGCCGTTAACATGACAATCTCTTTTTCTCAGGATTGTTTGATAAGGAATAACTGATTATGCCTTAGGTTTTTTAGTGAACCCAACCTGCCTATATAAGACTTGTTAAGTCATTTTGGCCCCTTAATGGAACGTCCTAATGGGTACTTCAGCTTGGCCCCCCATACCTCTAGTGATTTAGCTTATAGAGAAGTGCTTGAAGATATGTGTCATCTGTTGCACTAGATTTTGAGGTGCAAATGGCCCACTGCATGGAATCCCCATGAATAGCTTCTTTTGTTGGGTGTTGAGAAGCCTAGTGGGGATCTTGGATTACTTTCTCGTGGCTTCTCCATGATATTTAGCTTTCCTAGCTGTGCCTTTAAGTGTCTTTTGGATTCTCAGTGCTGGGAGTGAGGCTGAAAAGGAGCCTTTAGCTGGGAAAGGTAGCTGGAAGAAGAAAGTTGGGGATCTGACGTGCCCCCTGGTCCTCTGATCGATAGGGATTTGCCTTCTAGGGGCCAATTTTCTTCCTTTGGAATCAATAGCTATAGGCCTCATGTACATATATACTTTGAACCTCTTGATGTAAATTTGCCTCGGTTAGCGAGGTTTTTACTAAATGAGCCTCTTTGAAACTCCTGAATGTTGTACTGATTACTCTGTGTCATAGTAAATAATTACATACTCTTACTAATTTCTACTAGAAAAATATTTTGAGTGACTAGTCTGCCATATTCTTTAATATGAATTTGGGCATCTAGTTGCCTTAAGAGAACAATATCTCATAGGCTACGCGAGAGCTACAAACACTTGGTTGCATGAGAACTGCGTCTTGCAGACCATGGCATAGCAATCCTATTGCTTAGGAGGTGTTGTGATTTTATTCTAGCATCTTTGCGCTTTAGCGAGCTATTCCACAAAGTGAGTTTATTTTGAGCATCTCCACACTTCAACCAAACCAGAGGTCACGGTTGCCCAATAAGTTTGCAGCATACAAGTTATGAACGTTTAGAGATAGAGTAGATCAAATGCATTTAAGTAAAAGGCCGCCTTAGGGTAGTGCCAATGGCTAATCAACATTTCTTACAACAGAGACAAAGAGGAAAGAGGGAAGTTAAAGCATTAGCCTTTGAACTATAATACATCGTCAATATATGATCCTCACCAGAGCCTCTTGCTCTAGATCAGGGTCTCGCTGGGGATGTTGAGGTCACTGCTGGGTTTGTCCTCCTCCAAGCTAACCGAAATTTCAAAAAATTTTCAAGAAAAACTCAACTTGGTTGAACACACCTTCTTGGATCCCGTTGGGTTTGAGGTTTCAACATAGCAAATATATCAAATTAAGAGTTGAAAAAAGCTAAATCAACCTTTGATTCCTACTTAAACACAGCAGAATTGGCCGATCACCAAGCAGCCCAAATGTTCTACCTTTACCGGTGATCCATGCGGGAAAATGCCATCCAATGGCTGCTACAACTCCACTCTAGGTGCTAACAAGTTGTGGAGCTGGATTGAAACAAAATTTTGGCTGAAAACACCAAAACTCTTCCGGCTTCTTCCCCTTGGTTTCAGTTCAGTAGCCATGGTTGAAAGCTCCTCACATTTTAGCCTCTACCCTTGCATTTCCGAAAATGCAAAGTGTCAAAGGGGAAAGGGTCCAAATGACGTTGTTTTGGCCAGCCTCTCAAGGCTAAAACGACGTCGTTTCATTTAATTGGAAAACTATTTTTCAAATTTGCAAATCAACCCCTGCAGTTTCACTAAACTACATTTCAACCCCAGTAATTTTAGTAAATTATATTTTAGTCCCTTGGACATTAAACATATCCAACCTTTGGCTATATTGTTCTTCGTTGTACGTGTGACCCAATAGGCCCTCGAAATATTGGTAAAAGTCTAAAATGCCATTCAAACAATTTGAAGGCATATTAATTTCTTTAAATTAATCACTTAGACTTTAAGCTATAAGCGGATTCTAGCAAGCCATTATAGCTATCCAAATTTTGGTAGGAGTCAATAAGGTGACAAGTCTATCTGTGAATGATCTCAATACATGATACAATCCCTTCATTACCTATATCCGGATTAGTCAAAGGTATGGATAAAAGTCAACCTCTATAACTAATCATAGTTTTTCAACATCATGAATTATTTGACTCAAATGAATCCCAGCACTCAGATCCCCATTTGAGTCTCGATTCTACCTTGATCAAGGATTTACCGAGTCAAACCTATTCTTTGAGTGGCCATCGGATATCAATTCCAAAGAGTGGTAATAAATCCTATCTTGATTAGGCAATGCCAAACTACATTTCCAGAAATACCTAACATAAACCTTTATTGTTCCTCAAGGCTAGAGTCATGTTTGACTTGGTCAAAGCATAACCTTCCATGTAAAAGACATCCCACAATCTTAAGTCAAAGGATCAGTCATGC
>JANHAO010016639.1:0-14290 GCA_026873985.1 Saraca asoca
ATCAAACAATATATCAAATAAAGATTGTATACTGCGTCTCCAACGAGACAAGGGCAAGATCCAAAGTTATTTCCGCTATATAAACCGTTCATCACGTTTTTATACTGCCTGTGTGGGACCTGACAATAATGCTGGAATAAATGAAATTTATTTTCATAAATATTATTAAAATATTCTCTAAATTATTTATAGAATAAAAAATAATACAAAATAAAAGATCACTAAGATCCTAATGATCTTGATTGTCTCACAGCTTGTTGTTGTCGTCGTGGTGCTCCTTAAGAATAATGGAACACAAGTTTGGGGTATCGAATATGGTTTGGATCTTGTACTCATTTTGCTCCCACTTCCTTTTAAGGGTCATAATCTCATTGTCATGGCTTTACAACTTTTGCTTGAAGGCTACTTCTTTGTGAGCAATGTCATTGTTCAAAGCCATAACCCAACTATCTATCTCCTCCTTGTTGACAACCTTAGAGGAAGAAGGATTGCAATGGATTGCCTAGTGCCACTGAAGGGGGCCACTACATCAAGACCATAGATTTTGCCTCGATTTAACTTGTCTGCCATCTGAAGCCACACTGCTTCCTTAACCTCGGGAGTGACTTGTGAGATATTAGAGGTGGTGGTTGCAATAGGCTAGGTGCATAGAATCTTTGTGGACTTTTGAGGGGTTGTAGTTTACAAAAAAATAAAAATTAAAATGTTAGATGTGTCATAGTAATTTCTTAACTTAAAAATATATAAATAAATTCATAGACACTTGCATATGTCCTTTCCAATTGCTCATGTACCCATATGTTGTCCCTTTTCTAATAAGTATGCTTGAATATCTTGAGGATAGAAGTTGACCTTCCTTATGACTTCTCCTACATTACAAAGCATTAATATTAATAAATATAAATCAAATTAAAATTAAAGTTAACTCCAAGCTATAATTGCATGAGTATGAGTATACTTACTAGACACCTCTTATGCTCAGTGACAAGGATGGAATAACCAGTATGGTAGGCAAGTCCCTGTCTATTAGTGGAGGCTCAGTTCTTCCTATTCTTTTCAAAGACATCTTTGTGGTTTTGAGCTTCCTAACTCTCTAAGAGCCTCCCGAAGCCTCCTTAATGATCCACTAAGGCTTTTAGGCCTTCTCTCGGGCCTCTCACATCATATCCCAAAGCTGTTTAACTGCTTTCAAGTTGAAGTTCCTCTTGATGGAGGCTTTATTGTAGGGGTCCCACCTAGACTTGTCTTGCAAAACAATTGAAATTAGTATTGTCTATATTATTCAAATAGAAAATTCTTGTTCAAATAAAATATAAATCCATGATTTTTATCTTAAATATCTTCCACCACAAATCCCTTGTCTTGTGGTCCACCTCCCTTTAGCTGGGCCATAGACCTTCAAATTTACTCTCAATAATGACTGCTTGGTTTGCACAGTGGAAGTAAGGTTGGTAAAACTGTTGACATATAAAAAAGAGTATATGATTGATTGTATTAAATAAAGTATTATAAATATGAAAAATTATTATAATTATACTCACGTGCAGCTCTCTAGCTTCATCCATAGCCTGGTGTCCTCTTCCACGATTGGTGAGTGAGCTGTTGGGGGGATATAACAGGCTAAACCATGGAAGAGGGTGTAATAGTTGACATTTTCTCCATCCAGGTTCAAAGTAAGATTTTAATGTGAAAAGGGAGATGATATTTTCAAATAACAATGGTGAGACTTGACCACAGTCCAAGATTGGAAATCAGCTCAACCTCGTTATCTGAAGATACTATTTCTTTTTTTACCTTAAAATCTTACTTCAAACCTGAATAGAAAAATTTTTTGTTTCCTCACCAGATGGCTTCTTATTCTCTAACTAACTTAGAATATTTTAGTTTTACATAAATATTACTTCCTTCTAATATTTCCTAATATGCTATTATTTATCTAAATTAGAAGTTATTTTCTTATACTCCAAATGTACTAAAATTTATTTTCTTCTAAATCTTATTCCAAAGATACATATTATTTGTTCTAATTTGCCCTAATAAAGCTATTTTCTTCTAAAGCTTATTCCAAACAAACTTAAATTTATTTTCTTCTAATTTCCCCTAATAAGTTTTTTTAATTCTTATTCCAAACATATATACTTAAAATTATTTTCTTCTAATTTACCCTAATATAGCAATTTCTTCATACATCTACCAACATTCACATATTCACCAATATTGGCATATTCACATATCCATTAATATACAATATTCAATCTCTAAATTTAATTTCACCAATATTGACATATTCACAAATCCACAAATATACAATATTCAATCTTGAAACTCTTATTCACCAATATCTCAAGTTTTAGGGGAAAAAATGAAAACTAATTAGTTAAGAATTGCTTATCTTTAGTGTAGAGCAAATAGATCACAAGAGATGGCTTGAACAAACTTCAACGACGACGGGAATGACTATACTACAACAGGGTTCCAATATGACAAAGGGGAGGAGACTGAGAGAAAGAGAGAAATAGGATAAATAGGGATTCTGGCGCCATGGGTGCTGATATAATCAACTTTCCTATAAGATTTTCCATGATAAAAATAGTGGAAAAGTTAATAAACTAGTATGTTTTATTCTTTTTCATGTCATTTATTGAAGAGCCCAATTTTTTATCCTTACATAAACCGTGACAAAGTTAAAAAAAAAAAAAAAAAAGAAACCAAGGGCCTCACTTTACCCATAATTTCCTATGACATTAAAATTATAGAAAATGCCTCAAAAAATTTAATGTATTATTGAAGTGAATCTTTAAACGCACAGACATGTGAGATTAGCTCTAAATCACTTTCAAATGAACGAAGCAAGTAAGACAAACTCACATTGATGAAATCAAGTAATAATGCTAAGAGATACTAAAAAGATGGTGAAGACTACCAATTGTAATGCATCAAGACCCTCCAGTTTTTGGTGGGGCCATCAAAATAGGGGTCCTAATGCATTATTGTCGGTTTAAAAATATAATTTTATTTTTACTTTGTAAAATTACTTTGTATTACCTTGAGATTTGAAAATATATTTTTATTTTTACTTTGTAATGTGTAAAACATTTTAAATAAAAATATTTGAGTATCTTCAAATTATATATTTATGAGTTTACAAAAAAAATTTATGCATAAAATATCATAGATAATCATATGATAAAAAAATATCTTAATTTGAAATAAAAAATTTAAAATTACTTGATGATTATATATGAATTTAATTTAATTTATTTATATTTGAAATTATTTAATGATTATATATAAATTTATAACACTTAATTTTAATATTCATATATTTTTTATTTTTTTATCATTACCTAAAAATCTTTGTCAAACTCTGATATCATGGATATGAGAATGGGATAAATTGTTTCTAATAATAAAATATTGGACAAGAGAATGCTAATTTTCTCTGTCCGCTCCCTTGCCTTTCCTAAATATAAGACCCAAGAAAAAGTCTTAGCAACAATCAAGCTTAGATGGGTGGCACCATTTTCTACGTTGTTTATAAACTCCGCTGCATTAATTGAAGAGTATTAAGGTTGTCGTGGTGGGAAGACGCTGACTCAAAATAATCAAAGTCGTCTAATATAGTCAGGATCAAAAAGGGAAGAAAGGTGCCATATATATGCATCATCCCTACCCAATACTGTCGTATTTGTTTACGAATTGGGCACAGCAGGCCGATGTTACCAAAATTCAAAGTTTATTGTCTTTATTTATTTTCAATGATATTGGTCCTTTATATATGGGTCAATGTTTTTCACTCTTGTGCTTTGATTTTCAAACTACATTGTGTATTTCTAGACTCTTGTATTATAATATTAGAATTTTAGTATTAT
Organism: Saraca asoca; assembly: GCA_026873985.1. Taxonomy (NCBI): domain Eukaryota; kingdom Viridiplantae; phylum Streptophyta; class Magnoliopsida; order Fabales; family Fabaceae; genus Saraca; species Saraca asoca. Next base: position 3,873 of record JANHAO010016639.1, read on the forward strand.
TATTTATTATATTTTGATACCTGATTTGTCAAAATATAATAAATATTTTTAGTATTATAATAGAATTAAAACTATTTTCCCACTAAAATATAATCCACGGATATATTGGACTTACTTTTTTTTAATAATTTTTATCTATAATCATAAAAATTATAAAAATTTATATTTAATAATAAATTTTATATATAAATACAGTGATTCTTAGCCTTTCTAGTGATTCAACTTCACGTAATGTGATTAGATTGACTTTAGAAATCAATTTGAACTAAAACAATTTTTCATTATTTTTATATGGAGGATACTATTCTAATTCAGAAATAAATATCACTAATTATGAAGTCAACCCTCATATCTTAAGTCAAAGTATCATTGAACATGAGAAATACTGGTTTGAATCTCGAAAGCCATTGAAATCAAACAAAGCAAGTGAGGATAATACGTGTCCATCTACAAATACAACAGCAATAGCGGCTACGGTGGTGGAATCTTCCTTCATAGTGGCCCAAACTCGGAAAGCCCTTGCGACGATAACCCATGATTCCTTATATATTCTAGGGAGTCTATAGGACCCAAACCAGGTTTGAGTGCCTGACTCCAATAAATTACTGCACTCAAAGCAACCAATTAATAAATGGAAGTAAAAGGTGATTCAAGCAAAAAAATGAAAATGAAAATTTTACACATAATCCTTTTTTAGAGGGATTAACAAAGAACTTTGGACTATTACTGAGGATTGCCTAGTACAGCATTGATTTTGACAGTATTGTCTGACTTGAGATCATTTGATGAAAACAGAGATATTGTCATACTTGTTATTTTGTTCTAATCACAAAACCAAGCAAACAAATAGCAGAAACCTTGGTTTACAATTAATATAAGGTTAGAATTTTACATTTAGACCTATACAATCCATAATTAAAGTGTTAGATAATTGATTTATTAGTGACATAACTATATTGGACTTCATTAAATATTTAAGCCTACATATTGAATAATGAGTTAGAAATTTATGATGGATAGGATCTTGACCCAGTTAGCTTTATTAATAGATGTGCCCCTACTCATCAATCCTAAGGTAGATAATATTTCTCATTAGTTGCTATTAGAACTCTCTAGCCTAAGGTTTGCTTGAGGAAGCACATTGTCACAACAAAACTGTTCTTTGATTGTGTTACATGAGTGGTGATATAAAAATTATATTAAAGAATTGTAGTAGATTTGTTGACCATGGATATTAATCCAGATTTAGATGTAATTAAAATTTCTAATTAATTTATTTTTGTTCTACAATCTGATTATGCCTCTTAACACAATTAATTGATACAATTTATTTAAATTAATTACAACAAATTATATCATGGCCTTTTAATTAAGTTATTAAGTTAATTAGATGTGTGGATCTAATAAAAATGAATGATGTGAAAATATGCTATGAACTTGATAATATTATTTCATTATCTTATAATGTGTGTGTGTGAGGGAAGATTGCAATGAAATGTTTTGAGCACTGGTTAAACATGGAAGCAAGGCTAGGAACAAAAACAGCCAGAGAGAATATTGCTGTTCAAAAGCCATTATCTGGAGAAAAGCATATCTTTAGGCTACAAGTAGAGGACTCAATGCATTTTCTTCTTATAGGATACGCAAAGCTTAAGGTAGTTAGAAGTAATTATACTAGGAATGACGGAGATGCAGATGACATGAAATTTTCTCTTTTTTATGGGTAAGAAAAAGCCCCCAAGAAGAGGATGTGGATAACGTGAGAGGCGGGGCATGACATCAGTATGCATTTGTCATTATGAGATTTTGAGTTTAGAAAATAAACATATAAAACTAGACGTTCAACCATTATTTGGGCTTATATTCTAATTTCACAAAGTGATATAGGTTTTGAATTATTTAGGTCTAATTATGCCTATAATTTTTGGATCATTTTGCCCAATTTTATTTAAGTAGTCATTTAATATTATTTTTGGTTAGAAAATTTTTATGTATGATTCCATGTATTTAGACTACAGTATATAATTGTTTTAGAATTTTGAACGTTGTATGACCTATAAATTAATTTTAACATTTTTATATGCATAATGAACAATATTTTTGGAATCTCTTGACTTGTGTTATGACATTGAAATTTTGTGTAATTACGAGCTCACTTATCATAGGCCCAGTTATACAAAATTTCTAAAAAAAAAATTAAATTATTAAAATGTTGGTTGGGTATAAAGATTTTTATGTTAATAATATTTAAATATTCTATTGGTATAATATTATTAACATAACTTGTTGACACAAGTGTAGAATTAAATATTATGTTCTTAGGATCTTATACACCCTACCGGAGTTAGCTTTTAAGAATATAGTATTTAATTTTTGTATTATGTTATAAGGTCTTAAATACCCTTTGGCATTAGGTCTTATAATATGATACTAGTTTAATTGCATAATTTATCCTTAAGAGGAAAATATAAGCATGATTAAAGTATTTACAAGCATTAATGAGTTTATATATTTTCCTCACCTTCTACACCTATGCAATTAATGCCTTGTTAAAACGTTGAATAAGACAAATTATGAGGACTAAGTTGAATCATTGAAATTATATCTGGTGTCACCAATCTTGATTTGGTACTCAGGGAGGAGGAACCTATTGTAGATGCAATTCTAATGCTGATTTGAAAGTAAAAGATGAAAAGTGGACACACTATAATCGTGTGTGCTTGATGATTATGAAATTCGCCATGGACAAAACAACCAGACAAAGCATCTCTGGGTCTCAAAAGGCAAAATCCTTCCTAAAATTAGTGGTCGAAAAGTTTGTGAACTTTGATAAAGTTGAAAGGGCCATTACCTCTCATTGCTAGAAATGACCACATATAACGGTGTCAGTGGAGTGCGAGAGCACATTCTAAAGCTGATTCACTATTACAACAAGTTGAAGAGTATGAATGTTGATCTGGGCAATAGCTTCCTGATTTGTGCACTAGAATCTCTACTTACCCAGCTTGATGTTTTAAAGACACCATACAATACCCAGAAGGGTGAGTGGATCATTAATGAGCCGATCTCCATTGTTACTCAAGTAGAGGATGATATGAGAAAAAAAAAAGTTTGATATGTCAATCTAGTCTCTCATGGTTCAACTTTAGAATAGAAAATCAAAGGACATCAGAGGAACAATAAAGGAAAAGTTCCTTTTGACAAAAAGAAGAGTTTCATAAAAGACAATCACCACAAGCCCCAAAAGGCTCAATTCAAGGGAAACTACCGATTCTACAAGAAGTATGGCCATAAGAAGGCAAATTGCTTCAAATGTAAGAAGTGAGTTGAGAAAAAGAAAGATACCCTTCTGGCTTTAGTGTGTTTTGAATCGAAGCTAATTGATGTGTTATCAAATACTTAGTATTGGATACTGACGCCACTATTCATATGACAAAAGAAATAGAATTAATAAGAGCTCTTAAATGCTGTGGCACATGCATCTAGGTCACATTTCCAGAGAGAGGATATAGAGGTTAATTAAAGAAGGGATTCTAGATGACTTGGACTTTGCAGATTTTGATACTTGTGTGGACGGTGTAAAGGGGAAACTCCTTGCCAAAGCCATAAAGGAGAAGAGAAGTAGAAAATTGGATGCCTTGGAGTTAATCCACACCGACATCGGTGGACCTATTACTCCTATTGCCATGGGTGGCTATAAGTATTTCATCACCTTTATAGATGATTATTCCAAATTTGGTTGGGTAGAGCTGCTCACTGAAAAATTTGAATCATTGGATGCCTTCAAGACTTTTAAGGCTGTAGTTGAGCTCAAAATGGAAAAGAAAATAAAATGCGTCAATTTTGACAGAGGTGATGAGTACTATGGTAGATATAGTGAGACTAGGAGAAACCTTGGTCCTTTTGCCAGGTAGCTTAGGAGTGTGGCATTGAAGCCAGTTACACTATGCTTGGAACACTGGGATAGAATAATGTAGTCAAAAGATGAAATCAGACTCTTATGGACATGGTAAGATGCATGTTGGCTCATTCTTCATTACCAGAATTCTTATGGGGTGATGCCTTAAAGACTATCACATAAGTTTTGAATCAAGTTCCACACAAGTTAATACCTAAGACTCCTTATAAGTTGTTGTATAGCAAAAGGCCTCGTTTGAGCACTTTCATGTTTAGGGTTACAAAGTAGAGGTGAAACCTTATATCCCTTTCACAAAGAAACTTGATTCCAAGATCATTTTTGGGTTCTTTATTGGCTATCGTAGTGGCTTGAGAGGCAGCAAATTTTATTATCTAACTCATTCTACCAGGGTGATTGAATTTGATAGGGCAATTTATTTTGAGGATGAGTTGAATTAGTGGGAGTTAGACACCACACATCATAACTTTTAGAGATGAAAGCGTTATAATTCTACTAACACGACAATCTGCTGAATCATCTTTTGTCATTCCACAAGACCTAATGCAACCAATAGCAGAAGATGTTGAGCAAGGAAATTTGGCTACTAATATTAACTTGAGAAGGTCTAGTAGAGTTTGTAGGCTGACGAATTCAAATGATTATCTGATTTATCTATAGGAACATGAGTTTGATGTCAATGAACATTTAGATTCTATGACATTTTCATAGGTTGTATCTGGTCCTGATTTTTCAAAATTAATAATTGCAATGGAAGATAAATTAGCCTTGGTGGATAAAAACAAAATATGGGGTTTAGTTGAGTTACTTGCAGATTGTGAGCTTGTTTGATGCAAATGGGTTTTCAAGACCAAGTAGGATGCTCAGGGTCAAATCAAGAGGTATAAGGCCAGACTTGTAGCAAAAATGTATACTCAAAAAGAGGGTATAGATTATAAAGAGACTTTTTTACTAATTTTAACTAAGGACTCATTCCTAGGGGTGCTAAACGAGCCTCAAGCCCATGGGCCTAGTGGGCTGGCCATATTTTTGTGTGGGCTGGACTAAGTGAGGGGTAGCTCATTTAAATGCGAGCCTATGCGGGCCCATATGAGCCGGCCAATTTAGCACCCTAAAAGTGCTAAATTAGCCTCAAGCCCATGGGCCTAGCAAGCTAGCCCACATTTTTTTACAAGCTGGACCAGCTGAGGGTCAGCCCATTTAGGCCCGCATCTGTATGGGCCAGGCCCGTTCTGCATAGGCCGGCCTGTTTAGTACCCCTACTCATTCCGAGTTTTTATGACTTTAGTAGCTCATTTTGACTTAGAGCTACATCAAATGGATGTCAAAACAACATTCCTAAATGGTGTTTTGTTAGAGATAGTGTATATAAAACATCTAGATGGTTTCCAAAAGAAGGGTAAGGAGCACTTGGTTTGCAAATTGAAGAAGTCCATATGGCTTGAAACAAGCGTCTTGGCAATGGTATCTCAAATTTCATGAGATCATTATCTCTCTTAAGTTCAAGGAAAATGTCATAGATCAGTGCATATACATGATGAGTAGTGTGACAACTTTGTGATCATGGTTCTATACATTGACGACATTCTTCTTGCGAGTAATGATAAGAACATGTTGACTTAGACAAAGTAAATGTTGTTAAAGCATTTTAAGATAGAAGACCTCAGGCAAGCTTCCTTTGTCCTAGGCTTTGAGATATATGGTAATAGATCTCTAGAAATTCTTAGCTTGTCTCAACATTTGTACATTGAAAAAGTACTGATGAAGTTCAACATGTCAGAATACTCTCATACTTCTTTACCTATTTAGAAGGGTAAGATCTTTTCAAAGGCCCAATGTCCTCAGAATGATGAAGAAAAGGAAAAGATAAGAAATGTCGCATATGCATTAGTTGTAGGTAGCTTGATGTATACTCAGGTATGTACACATCTTGACATAGCTTATGTTATAGGTGTATTGGGGAGATACTTGAGTGGTCTTGGTTAAAGACACTGGACTACTGCTAAGAGAGTGATAAGGTACTTGCATGGTACCGAAGATTTCATGCTGACTTACAAGAGATCGGGAGATCTTATAGTTATAGCCTACTTAAACTCAGATTTTATTGGTTGTCTGGATAATCATAAATCAACATCTAGATATATTTTTATGATGGTAGAAGGAGTCGTGTCATGAAAAAGTATCAAGTAGTCACTTACAGCAACCTTCACAATAGAAGCAAAGTACATTGTATGTTTTGAAGCTACTTGCGAAGCTATAAGGCTAAGGAACTTCATTGTTGGCTTTAATATTGTTGAGAGCATTTTGAGTCCCTTAACCATTTACTGTGCAATACTGCTGTTGTGATCTTTTCTTTAAATGACAAAAGTTCTGCTCGTATAAAGCACTTTGATGTGAAATACTAGTTTGTGAGAGAGAATATATGTAAGTGTGTTACTTGTATTGAGCACATTTCTACAACTCGCATGCTTGCAGATCCACTAAACAAAGGCTTAACCATTAATATGTTCAAAGATCATGTAACCAATATGGGTTTGTCCAAGTTTTTTAATATTCTAAGTTAGTGGGAGTTTTGTAATTGATGTTTTTGAATAATATGTATTGTTTATCTCGAGATTTGTTTAATGAAATATTCATGATGTGGCTATATTTTTGTGCACATTTTTTGATTATGGCATGTTATTATAGACATTTAGACCTTGTCTCATTATTGTATTAAAAATGTTAATTCTCATTTGACATCTGTTGTGGCATGCCTTAGAATCCAATCATGAGATGATTATTTTTGTATACATTATATTACATTTTAATGGCAATTCAATTATTATTTTTTGGTTATATCTACGTAATATAAATAAATATAATAATTATCCCTAGAATAATTTGTTATTCTTAAAATGTTCCTAATCGAGTATTATTGTAAACTGGGATAGCAATAATGCAGCGAGACTAACATGTATAATAATTGATGACCAAAAGTCATGGATATATGATATTAAGTCATTACATGGGTATGTGTTAGAGAACAAAATGTACTTGACCGACCGCTATAAGAATGCTACATGGATGATTATGTGTCATAAGTAATTCTTATAGTAACCATAATGTATAAAGTCCTTTGACATGAAATCACCACCGTTACCTACATGAGGAGTTATTTACTTTAACACTGTCTTATGTTACCTTTAACAGGGTGGCCTAAAAGGCAGTGGTTAGGTATATCACAAATCATGCGGAGGGATGTGTGTGATCTAGATGGGATTTTGTCCCTCCCTCTTAGGAGGTAAAATGTCCACAGGCCCCTTGATTGAGTGGGACTAAGAAATGCATGGCCGTGCTCAAATGAATTAATATGTGATATTAATTCATTTGTTTTTCAATTAGTCGCTCAAGAATTAAGAAACATAGGTTGAATTATTAAGAGGATGACATATTCCATGCCTCAAGTTCAGTTTGGATATTTGAACAAAAGGGGATAAGATACATGATATATTAGTCACTGTTTAGGTATGTTGAGTCATCAACATTCTTATTACTTGGGTGGCAGTAATGTATTGCTAGATACCACTCACTGTCTATGATGCTAGAATTAGATTCTTTTTAGTGTCATTGCCAATGTAATAGGAACCTACGGGGTTGCACATAAAGAGTGAGACAAAATTAGAATTAATGTAATATAATTAGGATACTTAATTGGATTAAGAGATCCTTGAAATATGGTCCAATATAATATAATATTGGATTTTATTACATTGGGCTTACTTATTAAAGTTAGTTAGACTAATTTAATAACTTAAGCCCAAAAGCCTTTCCACACTTTCTATTGGACTAGGACTCTCCATTGGGCTAGGACTAGGACTTTTAGTTGGACTAAGCCTAGGTCTTTTTCTCACTAAACCCTAGAGCTATAAATAAAACTTTTAGGGGCATAGTGAAGCATGACAACATTCATTATTTTGAGAGCAGCTGAATTGAAAGAAAAAAAGTTTTCTTCAGAAAAACATTGAGAGATCCTAAGAAATAGAGAGAGTCGTCTTCTAGCAGAGACATAGTGAGAGAGGCAATTCCATCCAGGTAATCAGAGTTTTATCTTGCTCGTGTGTGGATACCATAGAGACATAGATTTGTTAATCTGTGTTCATGATTCTGCATCAATCATAATTTTCTGTTCTTAAGTTTGGATCATCCTGCAACCTTGCATCAAACCGCAGCATCATAGGAGACGAAGATTTACCAATACATGTTGCTATTTTTTGGACCAAACCGTAACACCACAAGGGGAAGGAACCCGTGTTGCTGTATTCTGCACTAAATGCAAGGCAATAAGGTAATATTCTAACCAACTGGTTTATATTTTGTACATGGATCCTTGGTGGGTTTCAAATTTCTTTTTAAATTTCTATTGTGCTTGCTGCATGGAAACCCAGCAACATCTTGGGCTAATGCTAGGATCATTGTGTGGAGATTTACATATTGTCACATTTTTTGTTATGTAGATCTCATTATGCACATTTTAAATTGATATCCCTATCATATATCTATTTTTTTGGTTAGTGAGGTGTAGGTATTCAATATGTATGAATTAGTATCCTTATTGGATATATTGTTTTGGATAATTGGATGTTTATGATCTCATTTCCATTATTACCTTGGCATTACTTAAAGTGGCTACTATTTATGAATTATGTAGTCCAAGTGGAAGATTGTTAGAATTTTATGTTTGGACCTACATAATTCATAATTAAAATGTGTCAGGTAATTGGCCCATCTGTGACATAATTGTCTTGGACTTCATTAGGTACTTAGGCTTGCATATTGAAAAATGGGTTAGGATCCTGACCTAGTTAGCTCCATTAATAGATGAATCCCTACTCACTAGCCATGAGGCAGATAATATTTCTTATTAGCTATTATCAGAGCTTTCCAGCCTAGGGTTTGCTTGAGGAGGGTCACTATCACAACAAAATTGTTTTCTGATTATGATACAAGAGTGGTGATATAGAAACCACATTAAAAACCTATAGCAATTTGTTGATCATGGTTATTAGTTTCGATTCAGGCATGATTAAAATTTCTAAATAATTATTTTTATTCTACAATATGATTTTGTTTCTTAACACAATTAATTGGTAAAATTTATTTAAATTAATTACAACATATAATGCCAACTATAAAAGACATGGGTGAAAGATGTATGCAATGAAGGTATTCGAAGAAGCTTCTTTGGAAAGGTGAATGGGATACAACACCTACCCCTTAAGCTACCTCACTCAAGATTATAATCTAGAGCATTCTCATTCAAAAACAAACATTTGGAATCCCTCACCTAAGATAGAAACCCAGAAAATAAGGAGAATATTTAAGGTTTATAAGTAAGAATTCAAGAGTTCAAATCTCTAATTGAAACTCCGTAGGTTAGGGATTTACTCAAATCTAAGCTCATGATCAAGTAATGATGAAATCAATTGAAGCTCAGAGAAGAATAGGGGTATTTGCCTCTCAAAGTTATGAAAAATCATCCTAAATTAGTATGGAAATGGTTTAAATAGAGAGAGCCGCTAAACATAAAAATCAACCATTAATTTGAATTTTACCACAAATGAATCAATTCATGAATCAACTTTAGGGGCAAAATTCAAATGTGAATCGATTTTTGAATTGATTCTCGGGTTCTAAGTTTTCTAACGTGAATTGATTTTTAAATCGATTTTGTCAAAATGAAGGGTTTTCTAGACAAATTCACAAGAGCTTGAATCGATTCAATCAACATTCAGGGTTCTTAGGCTGAAACCTAGGGCTAGAGAATCTATTCTTGAGCACCCTTGTGTTCACTTAGGCTCCCTGAATTGATTTACTCCTCCAAAAATTGATTTTTAACTAAAGTTTTGGAGTGATTTTTAATTAAAACATTTTTAATTATTTTCTAAATAATCCTTTTTAGTCAAAAACCATATTTTCCAAGAATAAAATTCATGAAAATTTTTGTAAGTATGGGCAAATGTTGTCAATATATTTTCCAAGATTTCAGAGGGAAATACCAAACAAAATATTTTGCAATCTTGTGCTTAATTTAATAAATACCCTAGACCTTTACATGAAAAATCCTAGGCCTAATACTAAGTCTTTGATAATGTCTTTAAGTTCTTCTTGGCAATTTCACTAAAAAATAAACATATTAAGCATATCCAAAATATTTGTTATTATCAAAATTAATTTGTAAACCATTTGAAATAAGGGTTGGACTTAACAATATAATGCTAATTGCTCCTTTTTTTTTTTAAGCTTGCAATATTTCCTTAACTAGTTCTATTTGAAAATTCACTCATATGGAAAAACTAGTTTGATATGATAGTGTGCTATACATGTTCAGAGTTAATATGCTACTTACTTATTGTTAGCCTAGCCAGCTAGACTATTTTTTATTTTGATGATGAAAATAATTTTGATCATATCATATTATATTTATGAGCTTTAATTATTTGTTAAGTATGTGCAGGTTCAA